>JADLZK010001522.1:0-155793 GCA_015847255.1 Hyparrhenia diplandra | reverse complement strand
CAATATATGTCGTATCTTTTTGAATTTATTTACATTTTCATGTGCAGTTTGGAGTGGATACAATTTCCCCTCTCTTCCTTTCGCAAAGAAAAGTTAACTTCTCAAACTATTATTATCAAAAATAATATAATGAACCCCTCTTATTTTGCATACAAATTATCAACCCTTATTGTTAATACATAAGAAAAAATATCCACTAAATTTGCATGAAATTTTCATACATGTCACTATAGAATGTCCTAAAATACATATGTACATTCAATTTTATGTGTGTAGGTAGTAGTGTTTGTTCAATCTTATATGTGCCCCTCATGCATGAGCAGAAAACACCATATATATCAATCATCTTCCATGGCTTAAAAGCAAATGTCATGGTTCTCTTCTATTCCTCATTCACATCCCATAGTCGTGTAATTTCTATCGATGTCAAATCAAGGGATCCCTGATTTCTTTTGGCGTATCCAATTCTCAATAACATTACAAATTGTGTGGTTTCTTTCTTATTTTTTATTTTTTATTAAATTGCACATATATTCTGTTCTGATTAAAATGTTAGTATGTTAGCAGTCTGCTAGAATCAACATTGCATTAGACAATTGTTAGTCCGCTTGTCGACCGTGCCACTTATAAACACATATTTCATTAAGATGAATTAGAACTACATTATAAATTACCCACTCATAGACGACTTGTCATCGTGCCACAAATCTTACCGGTGTTCATACATTTCCAAAGGAAAACTAAGGAACTAATATCTTGTGATCTGCCGATCTCGGGGGCTACACCTAAAGCCACTCTACAAACGCTTCTTCTATTTGGTTGGTTCTCCTTTGTGGACGTTAATGGCGACGCCAGAGTGTTTTGAGCCATAAATATAGGGAAGACTAAAGAGTGACTCATTGAGCTTAGAGCTTAAGGCGACAAGAGAATATATAGATTGAGAGATTTTTCGTGATCACACCCATTTTTGTAATTAAGGGGTAGAAAACAAACATACATTGGCAGTCTCCTGGAGGCGAGGATCCATCAAGAGATTGCCAAGACACATCCCTATATAGTTACCGGTTTTCACAAAATTTGATTACATAAACTTAATTTAGCGACCAACAACAAAGCACCATCGATGACAACCTGATGAACCCTGCCTTGATCCAATCTTCCGCCTCTCGCTGCACTTTACTACACAGATCAGCTAGGAACTGAGGATGCACCCCACCTCGAATGATCTATCATTTCTCTCCTTATATAATCCACTCCACCAACAAAAATCAAGCGATAAGCGGTGGCATATGTTTTCAATGGCGGGATACCAAACACGATCTCGAGTGGGCTCAAGCTCTTCATCAAACACAACGCAAAACACTTGAAGGTGCTTAATGCAACCAGGCTTTGGCTGTCCAGAGCCAGGCCGACGAGCTGGATTGGGCAGGTGTAGGTTACCAAACACGGCCTAAATCTTCATATTGTTCTTTCCTGTTATCATCTTGGGAAAACCCATTGAGGAGGATCTGTTACCAGGCTTTCATTGAAAAGTGAGAAGAGAATAGTTACAGTAGAACTATATGGCCATTGCGCCACCGCCTAATTTTTGCTTGGTGCTCAAACAAATGAGGGCCTAGCCAGGTGGGAATTTCAGCTACTACCGAGTACAGCCACTCTGAGATAAATACTGAACTGTTTGCCACTAGCACAACTACACCGCCCATATGCTTTTGGTATAGTGGAGGAACCCCAGACACGGAGAGTCGTTTGTGGAGGCACGTGAAGTGTCAGGTGTCTAGTCGTGATCGATCTCCATTCTCCAAATATGCATCGCATATCTTTCCCTCCGTCCATTTGTCACCCCTCCAAATTAATTTTTGCACAAATCAACTTATTTTATCAATGAAGATACTTGAATAATTATTTTATTTTATAATTTGTAAAAATATTTTGAATAAGACACAAAGAAAGTTTAAAAAGTCAAAAAACGCCGGGTCGGCGTGGGACGGAGGGAGTACACCACTGGCTATTCAACAACAACAATGGTTCCGGAGCTGCAAACATGCATCATTGTTGGGCAACACGACGCCACTAAACGACCGAAACGAACAGCTTTTACCTTATCTTGTTTCCCAACAGTACAGTGGCAGACACTGGATCAAACACAGGAACATCCATATCCACGAACAAATTAGCTCCTACTATATATTTAAGATCACAACCACTCTGCATGCACGGACACGGACCAGACGTGTGCAATATGCTTCGCTCGACAGCGACGGGCGGCCGGCGCCGGACGATCGACTACGGCGCCAGCCGTACACCCAACCAGCCTGCTCCCTCTGGCCGTAGCCGCTGCAGAACTGCACCATCCACGGGCTCGACCGGATGCCGAGGCAGAACACCCCCTTCGTCCGCCGCTCCAGCAGGTTCGTCGTAGCCGCCGCAGTACTCAGGTCGCGGGCTTCGGCCTCGGCGGCGCTGGAGCCGGAGAAGAGCCAGCGTGTAGACGAGACGACGAGGGACTTGACCGACGCCACTGACGATGACGAGGACCTCGACTTACCGAAGGCGAGGCGGCGGAACACGGTGGCGATGAAGCTGACCTTGACCCACTTTGAGCTTGTACCCGAAGTACTTGCCCGCCGCCGCTCTTGCCACTCGCGCCGCCTGTCTTGCCGCCGTGGCGCCGGGCGCTGTGGCCGGCGGCACCGCCGCCGCCGCGGAGGTAGTACGACGGCGGCGGGGTGATGACCGGCGCGACTGCTGCGGCGGCCAGCATCCTGGAGGAGGAGGAGTAGGCGTCCTGGGCGTCCCCGGCTGGGACTCCCATACGAACGGCACGGCGCCGGTGCCCGTGCCGTAGTAGCGGAACGACGGGTTCCCGAGCCGAGCTCTCCCTTGTGAGCAGGCGCGCGTAGAACTCCCCCTCGTGCGTGATGCGCAGCGGGCTCTGTGGCTTGCTGTTGCTGGTGGGCGGCGTCATCCGCGCCGCCGCGGCGGGTGCCGGGCTAGGACTACGACGACGAGCTGCTGGCGGCGGCATCGTGCGCGCGCTGAGTGGGAAGTGGTGTGGGGTGGTGGTTGGCGTGGTAGTCGTCGCCGCGGCGCGATCGAGTTCACGATCCAAGAACTCGGTGAGCGATCCGATGGCGCGGGCGGTTTTATACGCGGACGGGAGCTCGAGTCGTGTGCCGATCGATCGGTGGCTCTTCACTTGCGGCTTACGGTACCGCACCTTTCTGAGGTCGTTTTTACCAAGCGAGACCGTGTCACACTGTCACTACTGGAAGGTGATCGGCGCCAATAAGGCACTGTCGACATTGTTTAAAACCACCGAGCTGCACGACTGCGCCCAGCCCCATGTTTGGTGGGTTACAGTGAGATGGTCGAGTCGCCGGGGAAGTCCTCGGCACCGTGTTTCGGAGGAAAAAGAGACCGAAGGCATACTTATGTGCATGCTCACCAATGCAAGCAATTCCCACCATTATCGTCCTGGCGCTGGTCCCCGGCTTTACACACCGCCAAAAGCACTGTAGCTCAGCGACCGTGCTGAAAACAAAGCTCAACGGCAGTGCGGCAGTGCCCATATCGTTCTCCATAAGCTCCCCAAGTTTTTTTCTTTTTTTTTTTCGAAACATACCCCCAAGTTTTTCAAAGGAGCAATAATCCAGGTGCAGGGAAACTGGGAAAGCAAGGACGACAAGGCAGCAAAACTACAGGAGAGCCCGTACGTGGTGAATAATACTGAAATGACCAACAACGGTTGAATCGAAGTGCGAGGGCGCGTGGCTATTATATTATGTTTTCAGCCCTGCTGCTGAATTCTTTCAGAAGATACTCGCGCATAAGGTTCACATTTATAGGTTTAAAAAATCTGTTTCACTGTCTGGTGGTTGTGGTCAGGGGTATATGGTTGGTCGTAGCTCGGTGCGATTTCATCCCATAAACAGAATTTCAGCTAGTGTGTGTCTCAGTCTAAGTGCTGAACAGATCTTCAGATCTTGCATGTGTAGAGAACAGGCACGCACTGATAGGCTCGTTGACAAAATGGCTATATAAAATATATACATTTTTTGAAACAAAAAAAAAAAAATATATACATTAGACACAACTGATTCAGCGTAGCAAAGCTCAACAACAACATTTCTTACGCCGGTGTGTAAAGAGCATCTCAGGCCAGAAGACCTAAATAAACTACCTATCCCCAATCCAGTTAGTGAGGCAAAACAAAATAAGGTACATCAGGCTACCACCCAACAAATTATTACCTACCCAAAACTTCACTCCCTGTACCTATTGGGCGAGGGTGACTACCCAAATCTTCTTTTCTCCTTCCGTTCTCCCCACACGCCCGCTCTCACCTACTCACCCCCTCAGCTCCCTACCGCCCCACCCATAGACCGTACCTCCTCATGCCCCTCCTCCCCCCCCTCATTTGTTTGCCTCCATGGACAACCGGCGTCTCATCATCTCTCCCACATCCAGGCGGGCCGCCATGGATGCCGGCAATTACCCATCCATGCACGGCTCGGCGTGCGCCGGACCTTTGGGGGACGCCCGGATCTGAAGGCAACGCATGTGGGCGGGACCTGGAGGAGCGGATCCCGCCATGCCCGGCCGTTTTGCCGCCCATGTGTTCCCCTAGCGGCACGAAACACGGCGGTCTTCCCCGGCCCGGCGAGCACATCGATCCCTCAGCGCCGCCCACCGTTCGGTGCCACTCTACTCCCTTCCATGAATGAGTTCATCAATGACCATAATGAAAGAGAGATGTCATGTGGGTTCCACGTGTCATTGACCGGTCGAATGAATATAGGTACTAGGTTTCCGGTAGCACTTGCTAGAGTTGAGAGTAAAATTTAGGTAGTATAAAAATAGTTGGCTAGTATTACTAGAGATGCTCTAACCACAACACAATCTAAGCTCGCGAAATTTTGCCCTAACAAAGAATCCCAGCAAAGGCCTCTACTTGAGCCCTCATAGCTAAATATGTGTGGGGACAAAAATCGATACTTCCTCCATCATCACTATTAGAAGACATTTAGGACGGTGACACCGTGGTCCAAAGCACAACTTTGATAACATCTCTTTTTTAATAGAAAAATTATTGCAAAGTTATATATGTATATTTTAAGGAAGTAATTTTCAAAGATAAATCTAATTATATAATTTTTCCGTAATGTCTTCTAATAATGATACAGAAGGAGTACTCTAGCAAAAGACCTTGAGCCTCGAATTTGGGGTGCACATAGAATATAGAAAACTGTTGGACTGCAGAAAGGTATAGCAAGCAATTTTTTATGTAAATGGCTCAATCATTTGGGAGACTTATTTGCATAAAAATAGATTTCTCGCTTTCTTTCACTCCAACAAAAATTTGTATATATCTTGTTTGCACTCTAGAGAGTCATTCATGTTTTCTATCTTTGACTAGCGAAAATCCAGAATAAAAGATGATGGTATCTAATTAAAAGATACCATCACTCTTCATTTTTTTTTGAGAATTATCACTCTTCATTGTTGGTTGTTGCTCCATTTGATGCATATCCCCATCAGCCATTCAGCCCAACCACCAGATATCTTGAAATAGTATGTCTCTATTGGGCCGATAAAGAAAAAATGACCCAACCCAAGTTGAAGTGTACAGTATATATGATTTTGTGATAGGTTGATAAACAACACAATTTACGCCCAAAACACAGCATCTAAGCACCTGCCCGCTTTGCATTCATGGTTCACAGTAGTGGCCGATCTAGACACCCGTAAAAGAAGCTCAATCAAAATACTAACTATTCGACTATATTGGTCGACAATTGAATATAAGTTGTTTTTCCTATACACATACATATGTACATACATGCCCCTAATCCGCATCTGCCCATGGTTCACATTTTTTTCCCGACTGGTTCACAGTTTTTCTTTGTTCACACAGGAACAGAGAGGTTTCTTTATGCCTTGTATTTATGCACATATGTATTTATCTCAACCCACATATATTAAAGTGAATTGAAGTAGATACACATTCTTCCAAACAAGACTTTATTCAGAATTTGTAAAGATCAAGACTGTTTAATCTGTTTTTGTCCCAGGACATATCATTTGTTTTTGAAAAGTACCACGTTGGGGTTGGGCCATCGTGGTGAACCAGGGCTGGAACCCCGGACTAGCAGCTATGTGCACGGGACACAAGTTTTGCTTCTTCCCAGTCTCAAGACACATAATCACTCTAGTAATTAATAATTTCGTGGGGAACCAGGGGCTTATCATTCAGCCGTTTGGCATCGAGAGTGTTCGCACGAGGCCATCACTGAATTTCTGAACCAACTAAAGAAACTTTTTTTTTTTTTTTTGTTGAGTGTGTGAGAGGGGGTCTGTTTGCTGCTCAGAATTCGACTTATAGCCCACTGGGCCGCACGCAAGAACAGGGTCGGCGTTGATGGGCTGCGGGTCATCGTCAGCTGATGAAAGTGGTCCAACAAGCTATACAGTTTAAGCCCAGACCGGCCCGTTCATGTGACGAATGATTGCAGCGGACGCAACGGCGTGACCGACCGGTGCGCCAAAGCCTTGTGACAAAATTACCGTGCAAGGGGACGCGCAGTTCTTCAGTACGACAGGCATGTGACAACGAAAACCCAGAGACAGCATGAGTGCGCCCTTTGTACCCGATATATATTTATGATTGCTCGTCCGTGCATCGCGTCACGTACCAGTAGATCTGCTTTTGCGTCGCCATGATGCCGAGCATGTCTGTACTCTATTGCAGAACGTAATATACGGGTACGTATGCTTTGTGTACCGCTTGCTATGGCAGTAGAAGAGGTGGTTCAGCCTACGGCTTCTACAGCTGATAAGTCGGCTCATGCTGTCAAGGCTAAAATACGAGGACAAGTGGAGGCCGATCCTACACTAAGCTACTAACAGTTCATTATGTCAATCGTATATGTTGCCTCAGGGTCACAGGCCGCCGGTCCCGGGCAAAGCAGGGCAACAGAGGCAGCAGCATTGCATCGTCAGAGAAGCAGATCATGTCTAGTTACTGCTCTACCCGATTATTGCCGCGCGCCTGCATGCCCGGCCCATGACTGACTTGCGCGAGACGACGACGAATGGATATGGCCCGTGGAATGTACACCAGTGGTACATGTTTAACCGGAAGGGTTTTCGAGAATTCGAGGCAATATTAAAAAGTAGATCCTTGGATTCCCTAGGGTTTTCATGTTTTCCACGCGTTGATGAACGTGCAGATCGGACAACGAACCACCAACCAGACCACCTGCTGGAGTATGGAGAACAAAAAAACATCTGCATTTTTGCTTTGCTTCAGACTGGCACTCTGCTAGGACCTGTAAATTGGAGTCCGCTGTCCGCCCCCAAACCAAAGCAGAAAGAATTTTTGCCCAAAACTTTTTAGGCCTTATTAGTTTTGGTCGGATTGCCTCCATTCCCACGGATTGATTTTAAAGTTTTTGAATTCGGTTCATGCTAAAATGGGCGTGCTCGGTTAAGTCCGATTTTAAATCCACAATTTTGTATCTTAAACTACCCGTGATTTGTTCCACAACTCAGGTCCGAAACGAAAAATGGTCGGATCAACCGGATTAAGTAATCCAGATTGAGTGATACAGTTGGATTCACTCGGACCGGTCAACCAGGCAATGTGATTATATTATAAGCTATAACTGCTGGGGCCAGCCCTTCACGGGTTATTTTTACTGACAAGATGATTCAGGGGTCACACTGTCACAGTGGTACTGAGGCTTGGGCTGTGTTTAGTTGGTGGAAAAAGTGGAAAAAACACTATTCCGAATCAAAAAGTAACGAAGACGCGTTTAGCTTGTTTGTGGTAAACATTATCCTACCATGGCGTAACCAGGCCAAAAGAATCGCCTCGTTATTACATCAAAAACTATGTAATCAGTTTTTTTATTTACCTACATTTAGTGGTCCATACATGTGCCGGCGTTTTGATGTGATGGGGTGAATAAGAAGTTTGGATTTTCAGTTTCGAAAATCTAAACACAGCCTTGGTTTAGATGTCGAAAAATTTGCAAAAAATCACTGTTGGAACTCCCCGTAGATGAATTTGTAACATGTTTCGCTTGTTTGTGGTAAAAATATTATCCTACCATGCAGCAACTTATGCTCAAATAATCGCCTCGCAACGATACATTTAAATTGTGTAGTTTGTTATTTTTTACCTACATTTTATCTCCGAACATATATATTTTTGATGTATTAATTGTGATGTGATGGAAATAGAGTAAAAGGTGTTAGAAATTTTAGTCATCTAAACGAGGCCGTATCAATCAATACCGTATAGTCCACACATCAATGCATGGAGCGCTAGATTTTTTTTTTTTTTTTTTTTAAAAAAATGGCGCTCTAGATTCCATTGTCCATGACCATGGGGACATACAGCCGGCCTTCGGCTTTGACAATTTGGGCCTCGTTTAGATGGCTAAATTTTTAGCCCAAAAGTTACAACTTTTTTACTCTCTCCATCACATCACATTAAATACACCAAAAGACATATGTTCGAAATAGAAACGTAGGTAAAAAAATAACCATTACACAGGTTCTCGTTGTTACCCTACGGTTGGATAATATTTACCACAAACAAACGAAAGTCTTCGAGAGTGCTTCGAAGCTCACCAAGCTTTTGCTAAAATTTAGGCATCTAAACGTGGCCTTGATCCTCTCGTGTACTACTAGTTATCACGTGACGCTGCCTGCCAGGTGGGGCCGCTGTCTTTATTTTTGGGCGCCCTAGGTTCACTGCGCAGCTGCGCAGTGCTACTTTTGGGATTAGATTGTGCCTGTGAGAAGAAGACAGACACGTCATCGTCACGCACGGCGCAGCCAGCCGGGTTGGGGAGGATTTGCGTGTCTTGCGGAAATCAGAAATCGGAATAGCCCGGGCGTCGGTCGGTCCGCGATCTCGGAACAGTTTTCATGGCGCACGAGATGACACAGTAGGAGGAGGGGAAGAACCAATCATGCAGATGCAGCAATGTTTGGCGCTGCAATGCCCGGGGGCCCTGGGACCAACCTTTTCGGACGGTGGTTCCGTACGGCACGAATAGGCAGCATCAGACTGTACTAGTATTTCATTGATGACTCTTCTGTTTATTTATTTTTTTTAAAAAAAATATCACGCAGTAGGACTGTTCCTTGTCTCATTATATTGCAAATAGATGAACCGTTGGTACAGTATTTGGTTATGCTCGTGGCCGTCAATATTTGTGCCGAAACAAAATGTGATTTCCAGGGAGCTTTTTTTAGTAGGTTGTTGATTCATGAAAGGTCCAAGAAAGAAACATGAAGACAGTCGTTCGTCGAAGTGGACAGTGGAGTAGTACTGACGCTGTCACTGTGCATGACCTTTTTAACTTTTTAAGCTCCGGACCGTGTGGTCTCAGTCTCTGGGCAGACTAGGGCTGTGTTTGGTTCATGGGTTGGTGTGGGTTGGGCGGGTTCGACCCACACCGACCCGTGTTTGGATGAAAATTGAAGGGGTTGGGTTGAACCTAATAAATGGGAATATACTTCTCGTAGATGCGGGTTGAAGGAATTCCAAAAATCACGACCACGCCGACCCACATTCGCCGTAGCGTTATCCTCACCCGCCGCGCCTCGCACTTTCGGGCTCGGCGACTCTAAGACGCCACCCGGCGCGAGGCCGAAACCGCCGGCCGCTTGCGCCCCAAGATCCGGCGGCTTTCCTCCCAGGCCGGCGGGGCGTCTCTTCCTCCTGTCCGGCGACGCCCTTCCTCCCAGTCCCGCCTGCGGCCTGGCTCCCGGTCCGGCGGCTCGTGAGCACGGATCCGCCGGCGCTAAGGCGCCCGCCTCCAGCCATCTCCGGCCTCGTCGATCGTCGCCGTCGCGAGCCATCCCTCGGGCGCCACATCGCCCTCCCTCCTCCTCCTCTCGCCTAAGTTCCCCGCTAGGGCCATCTCGCCTTGTGCGCCAAGGTAAGAAACCCTAGCTGAACTAATCTCTGTATTTCTTGGTAGAAAATTACAATCTTTTTGTGTTGTTGCACACATCTTCTATTGTAGATGGATAAGAGGACAAAGATCGTAAATCTTTGCCGCCGGCCGCACACATTTTATTGTCAATGATGGCCTTGATTATTCACACTAGAAAACGCAAGCGTAGTGCAAGAAGGATTGGTATTCCTTATGGGCCTATGGTGGAAAGGGATAGGATTAGACTTGAATATCTCGAACAACAAAATTTGGAAGGATGATACAACTTGTCTCAACATGTTAAGACTTAAATGAGACAAGTATTTCCGGTTTTGCCAACATTTAAGAGATCGTGGTTTATCGGAAGATACTATCCACCTCGTGTGTTGAGCAACAAGTGGGTATGTTTCTAAACACCGTGGGACATAACCTTAGGAATAGGTTAGTTGGAACTAATTTTGATAGATCGGGGAGAAACAAAGGAGCCGCTACTTCAATAAAGTACCGCGTGCTATTGGTGAGTTAAGAGGGGAACTAATCGCCCCCATCTATGGAGACACCAAGCAAAATTGCAGAAACTATAGATGGGATCCTTACTTCAAGGTGTGAGGCTTATACTTTGTTTTGTTCTTTAGAGATTTATATTCATATGGTCCCTAATATTTACTTGTTCAACAATAGGATTGTATTGGAATAATTGATGGTACACATGTGAGAGCAACTGTACCTAAGGATATTGAAGATGCCTTTCGTTGGGAAAAATTTGCCACACAAAATGTAATGGCAAAATGTAGATTTTGATCTACGATTCACTTATGTCTTGGCCGGGTTGGGAGGGTCGCACATGATGCTCTAGTGTTAAGAGATGCTTTAGAACGTGAGAATGGCCTTCGTGTTCCACAAGGTAATAGATTAGCACCCTCTCAACTAGTGCATACAATTTTTTATATAGACATGTGACCAATCCGCCCATCAAATAGGAAAATTCTACCTAGTTGATGCCGGATATGGAGCCAAACCAGATTTTTGCCCCTTTCGTGGTGTTCGATATCACTTGAAAGAGTGGGGACCTAATAATCGGTGGAAAATGAGAAGGAATTATTCAACTATCGGGCACAAATCTCTTCGGTGGGGTGTGGAGCGTGCTTTTGGGTTCCTAAAGCGAAGATTCAAAGTTCTTGATGATGCTATCCCGCTCTTCCCTTTTCCAACTCAAGTAGATATTGTTTGTGCTTGCTGCATCATTCACAATTGGGTCATACAAGATGGGCTGGATGAAATTTTTGAAGAGGACATTCCTTTTCGCCTAGCATTATCCATGCTACAACACGCATTGGGCAAGCAAATGACCATGCTTTGCTCAAGTCAATTTCAGCAACAAATAGCAGCGTGATCAAATGTGGGCGCATCCGGCAAAATAACAATGTTAATTAATTTGTGTGTAAAGTCACTTGTAAGATTTAATTTGCTGCTAGGAACCATTTGTAAGGACATATTTGGTGCTGAGTTTTATTTGCAATACCACATTTATTGTTGTAATCCATTTGTAAGAACATATGTATGGCTAAGTTCCATTTTTATTGAAATATTTGGGGCTGACTTCTATGTTTATTGAAATATTTGTGGCTCACTTCTATGTTTATTGAAATATTTGTGGCTGAGTTTATATGGCAGGCAATGGGGGATACAACCGAGGGATTTGGTGGAACTAACGGCCATGCTACATGGACATCGGCAATGTCTGCCTTCATTCTTAATCACTTGTCTGATGTGGTGGCTACTGGAATGAAGACATCAAAGGGATTCAAGAAAGTTGTTTACAATGGTTGTGCTAGGGCTGTAAATGAGAAGTTTAGCATTGCTCGCACCGGTGACCAAGTCAAGAATCATTTGAAGACATGGCAAAAGAAGTGGGCAAAGATAATTAAACTCAAAAAGTTGAGTGGTGCAATCTTTGATGAAGATAACTGCATGATCACACTTGATGATGAGCACTATAATGGCCATATCAAGGTAATTTTGCTGCTGCATTCTCACATTTTGCTGCTGCATTCTTATATTTTGCTGCTGGATTCTCATATTTTGACTACAATATATCCTATATTCTAGGATCATAAGGCTGATGCTGAATTCTTAAACAAGCCCATCATGCACTATAAAGAGATGGAGGCAATATTTGGCAATAGCATGGCTACAGGAAACTTCGCAAAGGATTCGAATGCATCTCTTGGTAGAACAGATGATGAGGCCGATAGCCAAGATGAGGCCGAAGATGTTACCGAGTAGACCATCAAGGGCGACATCATCGCCTAGTAGACCATCACCGCTTTGCTAGACCAAAGAAGAAGGCCAAGATTATCGACCTTGAGGAAGATGGACCGATTTACGTATTCAAAACCGTAGGTGACAACATTGCCGGTTATAAGAAGTGCCGCCAAACCGTAAAATGAGGTGCCGTACAATCTATTTCGGATCCTAAACACCTTTCCTCGGATTCAATTCATTCACGATTCACGCATACCATCTTCATTTGTGTTCCAATCAAGTTATTGCTAGATCTTTTCAGAATCTCCCATATGAGAACCAGGCTTCATTGGTTTTCAATGTTCATTAGTGACAAGTTTCCCCGGAGTGTAGGGTGATGTTAGACAAGTGACATGTTTCTTTTGGGACTCCCCGTAATGCCTTGAACTTATGGAGTGTAGGGTGATGTTAGACAAGTGACATGTTTCTTTTGGGACTCCCCGTAATGCCTTGAACTTATGGAGTGTAGGGTGATGTCGACAAGTGACATGTTTCTTTTGAACTCCCTGTAATGCCTTGAACTTATGTCATGTGAGGTCAAACTTTATGTAATGCCTTGAACTAATGTTATGTAAGGCTTTAAGTTATGTAATGCCTAATTAAGGCTTCAACTTGATGTGTAATACTATCTATTTATTATAATGACTTTGGTTAACTTGTGTGAATTATTGCATGCAGTTTTGTATAACATGTGATTTCATATTATTTTCCCCGTCATGGATATGGTTT
Source organism: Hyparrhenia diplandra (assembly GCA_015847255.1). Lineage (NCBI taxonomy): Eukaryota > Viridiplantae > Streptophyta > Magnoliopsida > Poales > Poaceae > Hyparrhenia > Hyparrhenia diplandra. Next base: position 142,804 of record JADLZK010001522.1, on the reverse strand, counting down.
GAACTTTATTAGAATTGTAGATATTTGCAATGTGTGGTAATCTCACCAAAGAGGTGATCATATTCTTTGCCAACCCTCAACCCTCAAACCAAACAAGTAATGGAACCACTCCAACCCATTATATCCTCCAACCAAACACAAAATTCAGCCGGACCCATCCCAAGAACTAAACAAAGAGATGGGCTCACTCCAACCAGATAAATTGGGTCGGCTCCAACCCAACCCATTTGGCCCCCAAACCAAACACAGCCTAGGCCGGCCGTCGTAGTTCGTTCTGGCCATTTTACCATGCAGACACGGCGGGCGTGATCCACGGATCAGCCCATGAACCCCAATCCAAAGCTACAGCCTACAGGTTAGGGGGTTACGTTCTGGACCGGCAGCCACCAACCAAACCCAACGGAGAAGACACCGACTGGACCGCCGCGCCACCCACCCCGTTCCCCTCCTGACAGTAGTTTCGTCAGCGGGCACGGGTACGGCGTGCTCACCAGCACGGTCGCACCGCCTTTTTCGTCCCGCTCGCTCACAAGCGCTGAAACGCACTGCGCACCTACGCTACGCTCATCGTCACCAAAGCAGGCAAGGCCGGCGAGCCGCGAGCGAGTACTCCTTTCTTTACGTCTCCCCACCAACGCCGCCTCCCCCAACAACGCCCCAACAACGCCGCGCCGTGCTAAAAAGCGGACGCCCGCACGCGCACCCCACCCCGCGGCATCCGCTACGGACAGCCATAGCCGAAACCCCGCAGCAGCAGCGCTCACGGTCGGTCACGGGCGCCCACCAGCCCGCCCCAGAAGGACACTCCCACCCATTGCCGCATTGCCCTTGTCCTGCTCCCCCCCACCCGCTACACTCACTCATCAGCCGCCGCGGGCGTGCGGTGCTCGGCTCCTCTGTCCTCTCCCTCTCCACGGACGCCCCTGATGGCGGAAGTGGCGGCGCAGCGGCGCCGTCGGCGGCGTCCCAGCAGGGGGCGGCGAGCAGGCGGACCTTACAGCGGCGGCGGCGGCAATGCGTGGCCGCGCCCGCGGCGAGGTGGACACGTCGTCGCCGTTCCAGTCCGTGCGCCAGGCCGTCGACCTGTTCGGCGGCGGGGCGGCGCCGTCTCCCCAGTGGCGCCACCCGCAGGCGCCCGTCCTCCTCCGCCCAGAGGTCAGTCAACCGGAGGAGCCCGCTCCGGCGGCCCCCAGCCGGGTACCTTTTGCGGGCCTGCGCCTTTAGTTTATGCACAAAGCGTGGCAGTAGTGGCCTTTCGCTTTTCAAAGCGCAGCACGGCATGGCAGCAGGGTGGCGGGCCTGGCGGCGGCGGCATGCTTGCCATGCCATCGCACCGCTTTCTCTGCTAGTGCTTTTTCCCCTTCCAAAGCGCCTTGGTATTTCTTATCAATTTAGTTTGAGATCGGCCGTGCCTCTACGGTTTTGATTTTTGAAGGGGGTTAGCAATTCGTAAACACAAGGGTTTTACTTCCAATTTGCATTCTACTAGTAGCAATGTTGTTCGTAACAGCTGTGGTTTAGGTTTCTGGTTTTAATTTGGGGGGTAGGGCAGGCCAGAGGACATCGGAATTACTGTACGCAGCACTCTTTACGGGTTTCGGCGAAGTGGTTGGTGTGGGACTTTGGTATCAATCTAGAGCCGAAAGGAACCAAATGCATGATGATGATGGCATTTACTTCTAGCTACTATTAGTAAGGTCATGGGTGTCCTTTTCGGTCCGACATTGCGAGGAGTAGAGGTCCACTATTAGATCTTGATGCTGTTAGGTCATGAATTATGAGCAGTCGTCAGCAGTTACCAGCCCAAAACATCGCGTTGCCTGTTGCACACTTGCTACAAGCACTGGCATCCAAAAAAAAAAAAACACTTACAAGCACTGTATCCTCATGAAACACAGTGCAGTATAACAGGATGCTGAGGCCAAAGGTAGTACTACAGCATTACAACTGACTAGCAAAGATGAATTGCTAGTTTGCTACAGCTCATTACAGTTCAAGTAATTTGACCAAGGGCAATAGCTTTGCCGGTGTTTAAGATTTACTGTTACACAACCTCATATAGTTCGCTTGGGGTCCTGGTTTGTCACAACCTGGAGGAAGTTATGATTTAATGTATTATTACTTGAGACAACTAAGTAAACTATTGATATTATTTCTAGGCTTGTGAAGACTACTATTAGTATGGTATTTGAATATTTGATACAGGTTTTAGTGTGCAAGTGCTTAGACCAGACACCAGAGTACAGGAGGCGATGCCGACAGTTTTGGCATTAGCTGAATTTGTGAGGCATCCAAGGATTCTTAGATAGGAATAGGATGTTGGGAGTCACTGCTGTATTACTAGCTGGTCTCTGTAGATGCAATATAAGAACCAGGGACGATTGAATAGTTGTAATTTAGTGTTTTTTTTAAGTCTTTCAGTGTAAGATGTTGCCAATGCTTTTCAGTATTTCTCCCAAGTATATTTTCTTATGAATTGCACGGTGACGACTGATGAAGCAACCTATGGAAATTTAAGTTGGAATTACTGGTTGTCGTTGTTGCCAAATTTTTATCTTCTATTTTCTGTTTGGCTGGCTGCTGGTTGCCATGTTATTCAGAATATGTAAGGAGATTTCAGTTTGAACTTTATTCTTCACCTGTGCATTAGATGTCCAATTTTGAACATATTTCTTCAGAGAAGAATTCTCCCTCTGTGCATTATTCTGTGTTGTGTGTACAGTGTACAGTTCATTTCTGTTCTTCATAACAAAAATCTGTATTCTTACTCTGTTCATTCATGGACACCATTTATTTCAGGAAGAAGAACTTATGAAAGTTGAGGAACAGACAGTGAAACTGGAGATGGAACTTTTTGTTAAGGAAAAGGAAACATTTAAGGTCTTGAAAGAACTACAGGAAACAAAGCAGGTTATAGATGCATTGAAAGTACAAATAGAGAAGGTAACAGCGGAGGACACAAATGCTGCAAAAGGCCATGCTGATATGGAGAAGGTACATCCACTTCCTGCTGTCGAACAAAAATCCAGTACCCATACCGAGCCACCAATCCAGAGCACAGAAGGTACACCGTCCCCACTAACCACGTTGATCAAGCTGAATCAGGCAAAAGCATTCCTTAACACGGATACTGTCAACATGTTAAAGAGCCAGATAGAGAAGGAGAAAGGTTCACTCGAGAAAACCCGTGAAAGGTTACAATTCAACCTGGGGAAGGCTTCATCAATAGAAGCAGATTTGACCAAAACTGTTGCACAGCTGCAAGTGGTAAAAGCTCCACTGCCTGTCCTTGAGCCTTCTGAAATCTGGTTGCAGATGAAGCACTTGAATGCTGAGAAAGCGAAGCACAAGAAGGTGTCAGAGGATTTTAGGAGCGAGATTTGTGAATTGACAGCTGCAATCGAACACACAAGGTCTAAGACAAAGACTCTGCAGTTCAGAATCGTCATGGCTGAGAAACTTAAGGAAGCTTCCCAACGTGGAGAGTCTATTGCTCTTGCAGAGATGCAAAAACTGAGCAATGGGCGGGGCCTGAACGCCACTACTTCTGATGTCACAGTTTCCGTCGAGGAGCACTCTACATTTGTGCTCAAAGCACAAGAAGCGGATGGTGCCGCTAGGAAGAAAATTGACGCAGCAATGCAAGAGCTAGATCAAGCAAACCAGTGTAAGCTAGAACTCTTGGAAAGAGTGGAGGAAGCAATGGTAGCTGTCGAGATGAGCAGGAAGGCTCTGGAGGAGGCCCAGAAGAGGGAGGAATCTGAAAACAAAGCCAAGCTAGCTGCTGAAGAGACGCTCCGAAAGCTGCGGTCAGATCAAATAATCCAGAACTGGCGCCCAATCAGCACCAGTTCTGTAAAATTCAAGAACACGGCGCTGGCAACACCCCGGAGAGCAGCAGGCTCTGGGATATATGACGTGAACGGCCTGAGCCTGGTGACCACGGGGCCAAACAACGTGAAGACGGTGTCCATCGGACAGATCCTGAGCATGAAGCTGGACCGCGAGCTTGAGATGACAAAGACCACGAACACGAGGAAGAAGGTTTCTCTCGGCCAGATCATGAGCCAGAAGTACGAAATGTTCTCTCCGCTGCGGATAGACCACGACTGCGCTTCTCGCAAGCAGTTCCAGCCGAGGAGGAAGAGAATGGGGTTCGTCGTGTATGCGCTGCTGCTCGCGAGGCAGAGGCATAGGAGGAGGAAGGCTGCCTCCTGCACTCATGGTGGCTTCAGCTAGTTAGTTTGGATGGTCAGTACTCAGCCGTGCTGTAGTAGTTTATATACTTTATCATTAAGAAGCGATCGGAATAAACGTTACCTGTGTAATTAGTTAGATCTACTATGAACAAAGTTGGTAGTATTTTTTAGCAGCTATTCCCTGTTCTGGCCACAATTGCTGTTGAAGGGTCATATGTCAGTGCCACACTGCCACATAGTGTGGTCAGAAAGTACAGTACATTACATACCTGGCGTGTAGTTAGCGAGAATTGCGCATCGCTCAGGTGTGCCGCCGTGTAGCTTACTGTGTAGCTTACTCCCACCAACAATCTGTTGGTGCTCTGCTCGGTTTAGAACTGGTATGCCAACAGGCCGGCCCAGCTAGCAGCCCGCCTAACCGTCGTCTTCAACCTCCAGTCCGCCAGCGCCTCGCCCCCGCCCCGCCGCCCTAGGGCTCGCCCGGAGCTCCCGGCGAGCCCTAGGGCGCCCGGCAGCGGCAGTCCCTCCTCTCCCCTCTTTCTTCTCCGCTTGAAACCCTAACCGGCGACGGCCTTCTTCTCGAACTCCCGGCGACCTGCGCTCCCCCCGCCGACCCATACCCATCCGGATGGGTCCAACCCCGGCACGCCGCCGCCCGAGCTCATCGCCGCCCGAGCCCGGCCGGGCGCTTCTGACGGGGCAGAATGGAGGAGGAGGTCGCCGGAGGCGGAGCGCCGACCCTAAAGCGGCGACGGCGGCGCCCGAAAGCGACGGCGAGGTGGATCGGCTGCGACGACAACGGGCGCGGCGAAGACGACGACCCGAGCAGGCTTTGGGCTGGGTCGCCCACCACGACCTGGTCGGCCGGCGATTCGCCGCCGACTGGTCGGCAACTAACATTAGCCTCGTCGATGGGTTCGCGACATCGTCTGGCAACAATTTTCTCACTAGTGGGCCTCAAGTACGGCCTCTCTTTCCTTCTCAAAATGTCCGTCGCCCATGTGATCCTGTGAACCAAAGCCCATTGACAATCAACCCGCGTCACCAAAAGCCCAACGACTCCGCTGCCCTCTCCGCGCGTACCGGAGCGCGCGAAAACCACATCTTCCCGCCACACCGCGCGTCTAACTCCCGCCAAAACGCGCCGCTTTCATCCCCACCTCTCTACCCAATCCAAAACCGCCCGCCCGCCCGCCCGCCGCAGCCCCATTCCCCGCCGCGGCCCTTTCCCCTTCCTCCAGCAGCCCCGCTCTCGCTCTCTTCCGGCCTAGCCTTCCGTCTCCGAAGCCGAAGGCAGCCATGGACGTCAACGAGGAGGCCATGGCGGCGCACAAGCGCGCCTTCCTCGACTTCCTCGACCAAGACGTAAGTCCCCTCGCCGCCAACCCTAGCGCCGCCGCCGCCGCCGCCGCCTGTTCGCCGGGTCCTCGGCTGACGTTCTTGCGTTCCACCGCAGGTCGGGAAGGGGGTTTACATGCAGGCCGTCCGGGACATGGTCCAGAACAAGCGCCACCGCCTCATCATCGGCATGGACGACCTCCGGAACCACAACCTCGATCTCGCCCGCAGGTGCGCCGCCGCCGCCTCCTCCTCCCCTCGCTTTCTCATGCGTTTCTGTTGCTGATCTGTTGGGGCAAGTTCCTGCTTTCCTGGCTGATGCGGTCTCCCGTTGCGTGTGGATAGGGTGATTCGGAGCCCCGGGGAGTATATGCAGCCGGCGTCGGACGCCGTGTCGGAGGTGGCGAGGAACCTGGATCCCAAGTTTTTGAAGGAAGGGGAGCGCGTCATGGTGGGCTTCTCGGGCCCGTTCGGGTTCCACAGGGTCACGCCAAGGGATCTCATGTCCTCCTTCATTGGCACCATGGTCTGCGTTGAGGGCATCGTCACCAAATGTAATGGCGATGTACCACATTTTTGTTATGCCCTGGTTCCAGTCATACTGCTTGTCGAATGCGCTTTGTTTACATGGTACTACATTGCGTTGTTAGGGTCTTTTGAACGAGTTCCAGATTAAACTCTAGCATTATTCTTGCTGGTGTAGTAGTTCAGCTGGCACCTTTGTGGTAAAGGGAAACTGCGAAACAGAATGGGTAAAATTGTCCTTGTTAGCTACTTAGCTGTGTTGGTAAAAACTGAACATGAATGAAAATGTCAGAATGACTGAGTTATTCGAATTTGTAATTAAACTTTAGTATTGATTTATGTTAATTCATCACTAATGTTGTGCATATATATAGCATACTAATTTGATGCTAACTACTTGGTCTATCAAATTATTACTCCATGCCAAGCCATTTACTAATACTTAACCAACCATAGATAGACACCAGATTTGTAGTGAAGTACCTTCTACACCTTTGAGTGCTAATCTTATTTTTTTTTTTCTCCTGAAAAACAGGCTCGTTGGTAAGGCCAAAAGTTGTTAAGAGCGTTCACTTCTGCCCTGTGACTGGGCAATTTCTCTCTCGTGAATACAGGGACATCACTTCTTTTGTAGGCTTGCCTACTGGCTCTGTTTATCCAACAAGGGTATGTTCCCATTTGCTCTCTGCAATTTCATCCAACCAATCCCATTGGTACTTAGTTGTAATGCTGCTCAATCTGGAATGGCTAGGATGACAATGGTAACTTGTTGGTCACCGAGTATGGGATGTGTGAATACAAGGATCACCAGACATTGTCCATGCAAGAAGTGCCTGAAAATTCTGCGCCTGGACAGCTCCCAAGAACTGTCGATGTTATTGTGGAAGATGATCTTGTAGATTGTTGCAAACCTGGCGACCGTGTCTCAATTGTCGGTGTATACAAGGCTCTACCAGGGAAAAGCAAGGGAAGTGTTAGCGGTGTGTTCAGGTTAGTTCAGCTATGACTGACCCTCACAAAAGCTGGCTTCAATTTTCCTATTTCTGATTCTCTGAAGTATGATGTGGTTTTGTATTACTATGTATGTAGAACTGTCCTTATCGCAAATAATGTGTCGCTTCTTAACAAAGAGGCAAATGCGCCTGTCTATACTCAGGGAAGATCTGAAGCGGATGAAAGAAATATCAAGGAGAAATGACACCTTCGACGTGCTGGGAAACTCACTTGCTCCATCCATATATGGTCATCTATGGATAAAGAAGGCAGTAGTACTATTGATGCTTGGTGGTGTTGAGAAGAATCTGAAAAATGGAACTCACTTGAGAGGGTAAGTGATACTTCAGATTCAATGCTGACACATGATTTCATTGATTGTGCTTTATTTATTTATATCTAAATTTTGGCATACAGAGATATAAACATGATGATGGTGGGAGATCCTTCAGTTGCCAAGTCCCAGCTCCTAAGAGCTGTCATGAACATTGCCCCTTTAGCTATCTCAACAACTGGCAGGGGTTCATCTGGTGTTGGTTTGACTGCTGCTGTGACTTCTGATCAAGAGACTGGTAAATTACGCAACTCTACATAGTGCATTGGTATTCATTTTCCTGTAAAGCCACATGACAAATTTCTGTTCAGGGGAAAGAAGGCTTGAAGCTGGTGCCATGGTTCTTGCCGATCGTGGTGTTGTCTGCATTGATGAGTTTGATAAAATGAATGATCAAGACCGAAGTTGCTATTCATGAAGTCATGGAACAGCAAACTGTAACCATTGCAAAGGCAGGAATACACGCCTCACTAAATGCGAGGTGTAGTGTAATCGCTGCAGCAAATCCAATATATGGAACTGTAAGCTCTAACCATTTCTTTCCCTTGCTCCATAAGCGTGTTCCACTTGATTGTCTGTTGTTTCTGACAATAATTTCTGGCCTTGTGACAGTATGATCGTTCATTGACGCCAACAAAGAATATTGGGCTTCCTGATTCACTGCTTTCCCGTTTTGATTTACTTTTATTGTTCTTGATCAAATGGATCCTGAGATTGACCGGCAAATTTCAGAACATGTTGCCCGAATGCATAGATATTGTACTGATGATGGAGGTAGCTTTTCTGTTTTACAGCCAAATAGATTTGTTCGGTTCTTCAATTCTTTTCATTTGCTTAATAAAAGACAAACCTCATAAACTGTAGGAGCAAGGTCTCTTGATAAAGATGGATGTGCTGAAGAAGATGATGGTGATGCTAATGCAGCCATTTTTGTTAAGTATGATAGGATGCTCCATGGTCAGGATAGAAGAAGAGGAAAGAAAGCCAAGCAGGATAGGCTAACTGTCAAGTTTGTGAAGAAATATATTCATTATGCGAAGAACCTTATTCAACCAAGGCTCACTGACGAGGTAACCTTTTCCAATCCTGGATACAGAGCCATACAAAGTTGGTGGAGATATTATTTTTCTATTGTGCATTAATATACCATGTTTTCCTCACACCAAGGTGAGGGCTTGGATGTGCACTGAAATTCAAGCTCAACACGAGCCAACACTATGTATGACACGGATCTCGGTGCACATCTGCACATACAGTGACACTGCATATGTGTGCCTCACCTTTGGGGCTGAGAAAAGTGTCTCAAGTGTTTATTGAAGAGTTACAAATCTGTGTTCCATACTGAATTTAGAGTTTGTATGATATCAAATTCCCTCCATCTGCCCACGGTTCCAGCTCCAGGAATTTCTGGAACAAGTGGTGACAACAGCTCCAAAAAATTCTTGGAGCTGGAACTCTGCCAAACAGGCCTTTATTTTTCATTGCTATGTGACCTTTTGTGGGCTGCTTTCTTTACCCTTCCTCTTCAATATACTTCCTGCATTTTTAATGTATTGTATCTCAATTCTTCAAAAGATGAAATTCTTCTGCTGCAGGCATCTGATCATATTGCAACTTCATATGCTGAGCTCAGGGATGGTAGTGCAAACGCAAAGGTTTGATTCATGCATGGCTGTCTGCTGTCTTGTTGATGGTATATGTCTGTAGCTCTCATTTTGTTTACCTGTGTGTTTTACAGTCCGGTGGAGGTACACTTCCAATTACAGCAAGAACACTGGAAACCATAATTCGTCTATCCACAGCTCATGCCAAGATGAAACTGAGGCATGAGGTATTTTGTTAATTCCACTAGCGACCTACCCACATCAAGAACTCTCTGGATGAACCACAGTTCCTATTTGTTTGCTCATGATTTTCCTAAAAACTTCACTAAGAAATTAAGCAATCTCTCCATTTTACAAACAGTTTAATTTTTTGGAAGGATAACTGAGCCATTTGTTCTTGAGAAGATCTCATCATGGCAATGTCTTTTGTTGCAGGTTCTGAAATCCGATGTTGAGGCTGCATTGCAAGTTCTAAATTTTGCAATATACCACAAGGAATTGACTGAGATGGAAGAGCGTGAACAGAGAGAGATGGAGATGAAACAGCAAGCTGATCATGATGCAGGTGCAACTGAGGATGGGCATGGAAGGTGATTTTAATATTTTATAACTTTGTCCATATACCCACTTGTCTGAACTTTTTTAAGAACTAAGTAGCTCATTTGCAGTATGTTTCCCATCCCAGCCTTTTTGTTCCCCTTAGTTTTTACCTACTTCCTACTCTCATATCTAAAACTATCTTCTCTAAAAAAAAAAGAGTATCTAAAACTATCTCTACTGTTCGCAGCAATGGAAACGATCCAATGGATGTGGATGTTGGAAACACTTCAAATGATCAGAATGTCCCTGCAGAGAGGTCACTACATAACCTGCAAATCTGGACATTCAGCTTTGTTTTGTTTTGTTTTGTTTACGCCTGATCCTTTGCTGCTCTTATTTTTGCATAATCTGCAGAATTCAAGCATTCGAAACAATTATGGGTCAGCATGTGTTGGCAAACCATGTAGATCAAATGTCAATTGATGAAATCGAGCAGATGGTTAATAGGAGTCAACTGCACCTTACACCAGAAGCCAAGTAGAGTTTATTTTGGAGGTATGAAAAAACAGCTCGTTTTATTTCAGGCTTGTAACAATTCTATGCATGTCTTTTGCATTAAAATTTGATTTCCTTGTTCTCAGAGGATGCAAGATGCGAACAGGGTAATGCTACGAGATGGTGTTGTTCGAATCATATAACTACCAGTCTACAAGGACTCTTACCTGTGGATCCCCTGGACATGCTATGTCATGGTGGCTGTCTGTCTGTAACCAACTTATCGGTTAAAGGATTTGTTTCTTAATGTTTGTCAACATAGGATTGAGACAATCATTGGTCCACTTGGTGCTTTTAGTTCATGTAATGTATTGCTTACCTGACCTAGTGATATTTAGTACCCAGTCATGTCTGGTTGTGTTCGACTTACTATGCAATTGCAGTTCATTCCGAGAAGTAAACTTCACGCGTGGTGAGTTGCTGACAGTGTAGGCTTTCTAGGAACCGATGCCAGATGGAATTCTTTCTGATTCTCTGTTGGGTTGGAAACGTGATACTACATTGCACTGTAAAATGTGTGTCATACGGGTGGAAACTCTGAATTCCGTTCTCAATGAAAGATCGGTGATGCATTGGGGTATCAGCCCTGAATCCCTGATCTCACGGTTCCGGTGCTTTCACAAGGTAAATGTAATCGTCAGAACAGTTACCATGGACAGTGACGACAGGCTTCCTAGTTATAACCAGACACTTGTGATGTAAAATTTGAAAAGCATCAATTGTATTATTGTCCTGGTTAATTGAATCCTTTTTTGGCAGTGAACATATTGAAAATTGAAAATGCCAGATATAGCACCTTTGTACATACAGGCTTCTCATTTTCAACTAAAAATGATAAAACGAATAACAATGGGAGCCAGAAAGGCAGCATTGCCACGATGTGGACTTTTATCAGTTTTACAGTAGATAGCTAGTCTAAAAGGACAATCAATCGGCCAAGGGCCTAAGACTCAACAAACTCTGCTTTTGCCTTTGAGCGGCATTTGCCGCTCATACTACGACTGTTGTGGTGGAAATGGTGACAGTGGTGGAAGTGTCGACTGCTGCTGCTGTTCTGCTTGTCTGAGTATACGTGTCTGTTCCTGATCACCTTGCCATGCCCAGACAATATTCTTAAGTGATGGCCTAATGTCATCTTTCATCATCTTCTGGTACTCCAAAGTGTCACCATTGGTCTTCTTTTATCTCGACTAGTAGCAAAGAAGGAGCAATCTCAAATATCTCAGCATCAAGCTCAAGCATGCCCTTTCTTCCTTCCTTGGTTGTGGCCAAATTCAACACACCATTGTCTTTCATTGTAAACTTAAGCTTCAAACGTCTGGCCAGTTCGTTGAGCGTTTCAAAGACAGCTGATGCTGACTGCTTGGAAGTAAATCGTGCCTCCCGTCGGCCATATTTCTCATCAAATAAGGCGGATAGATCAAATTCTGTAGAGAGTGAAATGATGTCGAATGCATTCAAGTTTGTCAGTCTTAATGATCCTTGATTTTCCTCTGAATCAACATCACCTGTCAAGCCAAAGGTCCTGTCAGAAGTTACATTTCTCAATGCTGCCATCCCAATGGGCTTCCTGTACCAAGGACTTTTCTTTATCCTTGAGGTGGACATCCTGATATTGGGATCTGGATCAAGAATTCCATAAAGGAGCTCCTTCAACGCCACAGAAAAATAACGAGGACACCTGTACTCGGCTTTTGAAATTTTCTTATACATCTCTATGAGATTTTTATCATGGAAAGGAAGATAGTTGGCCACAAGCACAAACAAAATTACTCCGCAAGACCACACATCTGCCTTTGCACCACTGTAGCCTTTCCTGCTGAGCACTTCAGGAGCAACATAAGCCGGAGTACCACATGCAGTGTGGAGTAGACCATCTTGTCTCTTCGACTCAGCTAAGGCACTTAGACCAAAATCAGAGACCTTGAGGGTTTCGTTCTCATCCAGCAGCAGGTTCTCAGGCTTCAAGTCACGATGATAAACACCTCGGCTATGGCAATAGTCAACAGCACTGATCAACTGCCGAAAATACTTCCTTGCAGCCTCCTCTGTAAACTTCCCTTTTCTATCTTCCTGAAAAGCTCACCGCCTTTGGCGTACTCTAGAACGAAGTAAATCTTGCTCTTGGTAGCCATTACCTCGAAAAGCTGCAGAATGTTGGGATGCCTTACCATCCTCATTATCGATATTTCCCTCTTTATCTGATCCTTGAGACCAGTCCTCATAATCTTGTCCTTATCAATCATTTTTATGGCAACGGTCTGACCAGTAGCAAGATTACGCGCATAATAAACCTTTGCAAAGGTCCCTTGCCCTAATTGTTTACCAATTTCATACCGTTCCATTAAAACACTCCTGTCTTCCATTATGTAAACACCCGCACAAATTTCACAAGCACTATAATTTACTGGTGACACCTTCACCAAACCACAGTCAAATATGAATTGAGCCCCACGATCTCATGAAGACTCAGCAGAACTCATTCAGATGAAAAGCTTAGATGAATGCTTCTTGAAATGCAACGTGTTTCTGCATTCCTAGTTTGAACCAGCTTCAGCTGTCTTGAGCAAAATGGTATCTGCAAAATCCACACGTCAGAGATCATGAAAAGGCCAATGGAGTGCACATACGATACAGTACAGGACAAGCAAGGCAATAAAATCCAGCTGCCAAATGTAGTGTTGCACGCAAAACACCAGAGTACATATTTTCCCCCATTCCATTAAGGACAACGCTGAGCAATTAGCAATGCGTTCTAGTCCGTATATATTGCATATAACACGAGTACATGACAAATTTCCGAGCAAATAGAGGCTGCTAAATCGTACCAATAGCGCAAAAAATAACTGATCCTCAGGTCACCAACGATTCAAAAATGCTGTCTCCGGAGGAGATTGAACCAACATTTTCTTCAAAATCGGAAAAAAAAAATCCTAATCCGCATCAGGTCCAATGTTGCGGTGGGAAAAACGCACCTGATGGCTGATGAGGAGACGCGGCCGAATGGAAGAGGGAGAAAACGAGGCGGATTCAGCTCGGCCGTGGCAATCCATGGCACTCTTGGATCTCCCACATTTCACCGCAGCGGTTAGGAGGGGAGGTCGTGTGTCCCGTCGCCGGCTGCAGTCCACACGGAGCGGCGGCAGGGCCGCTGGGGGCAGAGGGTGCGGCGATCTGGGGACGGAGCGGCCGCGCGGGTGACCTTTCTCGCGGCAGGCCCCTCCGACTTTTAGGGATTTTTGTGTGGATCACCAAGTGGTGGACAGTGGACTGGAGAAGTGGAGATCGGTGCTTCCGTTCCGTGCCATGTGTTGCGTGGCGTTAGAAATTATTATCAGTTCTTGGGCCAAACCGGCCCAACCCAATGATGGCGTCCAGCTTTTGAAATACAAAAAGGCCACTGCTCTTATTTATTCCTTTTACAAAAAAACAAATCTATTAAAAGGCAATTGATCTGGGCTGCCATTGATCTGTTGCCTCTTCCTTCAATTGCAAATTTAAAAAAAAAAGCTTTTAGATTCTTCCAAATCTCGAAACTATCCAATTTACCTTTTGGAAGCAATTTTAATGATATGACGCCATATCAGTCTCTCTTAAGTGGAGAGGGCTTAGTAGTTCGGACAGAGAGACCGACTTGAGGAGTCGATGGCTAGAGAGAGATAGTCACGTAGAATTAGGTAGAATAGTCTAAAAAAAAAGGTTCTCTACAAATGCAAAGTAATTAATAGTTAGGAAAATAAGCAAACCAAATAACCACTAATTTATGTAGCTTATCAGCCAATGCAAAAGCCCTACATAACTTTAGTAGCAAAATTGAATTCTACTACCCGGTAAGGACACTAGGATGGCAACTAACAAGCTACCCATACCTAGCTAAACAAGAAGAGGACTAGCTACTCAACTAATATAAGCTACCACTAAGCTAGAGAACTACAATTACTAACAACTATAGACATAATATACAAACGTAAGAGCACAAGTAGGACTCGACGACGGACTATCTCAGCTCGAGGGCGGTCGGCAAGGAACGCGCAGGGGCAGCACCGACCCCAACCTCGATGGATGTCGGCTCGCCCTAGGCTTGTTGAGTGCCAAGCTAGACGGACACCGCCCGGCGACCCGCTAACACTATCACTATGCTCGAACACCACACCTCTTCACGACATCACGGAGGACCCGATGTTGGAGGAGTTTGAATCCTCGCTCGTCGGCAATCGGCTCATCATGGGACCACAACCGTAGGAGGAGGACTTGTCTGCTGCGGCCTTCGAGTAGGTGTGCTACGGACCACCCCTTCGCACTCCATTCATTGGGCAATGGGCTCTACGACGGCAACATGTCCCCCACGTTCGCCACCAAATGGCACCCCCTCCCGGTGAGGTCCGGCGACACCACCAAGCACCGCCTCGACAACTTCATCGACGAAGTTACACGTAAGAGGGACTCTCCTATTATTTCTGAGCCTCTGAAGCAGCCTCCTGCTAAGCCACGGGTGTCGTGGCGGAGTAGGCGATTGGCGATGGCAGCTCGGTCCCTCTCTCAATTACTTGCTTCGGGAGGTGCCGATCATGCAACGTATGGGCTTCATCAAGGATCCATTACGGCCAAATGTGTCGGGATCGAGGCATATGAGAAGCTACTCGGCGACGACATGACCGAGGAAGAGGCTGAGGCGCTGGACGCACTCTGCCCGGCGTCCGAAGACGCAAGTCCACCTCCTCCGAAGACGCAAGGCCACCTCCTAGTCCTAGGTAGTGACGTTGCATTAGTATTGGTTGTTTCTTTGTGTAATATCGACCGAGATACTGCTTGTTAGAATGGCCCAGCTATGGCTATGTTGACCTCCTTTGGCGCTCGTTGCAAGCTCGTTGTATGTTTGTCTAAACTCTTCTACTTAATACAATGATACATAAATCTTTTGTGTATTCAGAAAAAAAGACTGTAATCTCGTGCATATAACATAATATGAAGCCCATTTGTTACTAGTTTAGGTTGTTGGACTATGAAGTATTTTGCTCATTTAGCTCGCAAACTAGCTCGAGCTAGCCTCATTAACTTATCGAGTTAAAATGCTAGCCCGGCTCGTTAAGAAAAAGTAAACAAGCCGATTCAAACTAAACTAGCACCAAGCCAAGCGAGCTAGTGAGCCGTTTATTTTTGTCCAGCGCTAAGCATAATTGTGAGTGGCAAACTGAGTCGGGCAAGAGAAAGACACGAAATATATTCATGGTTCGGTTGCTTGCCGTTAACCTACGTCTACATCGACTGAGTCTCAATGTGATAATTTGCACGCTTACAAGCCTCGATCTCAAGCTTGACTAACACTCAGATGCCGCGAGATTTCAAACACAAGGAGTACTCCCACCAGCAACGAGTATTCCAGCAGAGTAGGTTGTCGCTTGCCTCTCCAGGAGTTCTTGTTTGGTTGGGGGAAGTGTGGTGAGTTTGCTGGTAAACCTGTCAGGAAAGCTTCAATAATGAGCCAGTGAGGACGGATCAGGAGCCACTGTGGGGCTGGTGCATGTACGACCGACGAGCAGGGTCATCTGTGACCGTCCGTGATTTTGCCAAAATTACCACCTCACACGCCCTGCCGCCTGCGGGCGCCGCTGGGCTGGCTACGGCCTACTGACACCGTGCATGCCTCAAACCTGCTACACGCATTGTAGGGAGTACACCAACACCAGTCAGCAGCAGCAGGTTGTGTGTGCCATTCCGGCTTGCCGCCTGTGGCCGCAGCGCCACGCCGTGCACTCCCATGCGCACTGTCTACCCGTGCTAAACTAAAGTCCACCAGCAAGCAAACGCGCCAAATTGGCTGCCCTGTGCTTCTCAGATTTGCCATGCATGCACACGGCTGCTGCTCGTGTCGCGCGGTGCAGCCACTGCCGGCTTTTCTAGCAAATAGTACGTACTTGTAAGAATCAAGCAGTTTTAAAATGAACCAAATCACCACGAAACACGTTTTCCTGTTTTATCTCTTTCGAGTCATAAATATTAATAGAGTAATATACTGTTTATAATTTTATTCACAATGAAAAATGATTAAATCCAAACTTTTAGACTCGCTTCTTTCTGTGACCGAAGCAATAGGCTGCGGCCTAATGCAAAATACACGACCGCAACAGCGTGAACAAACATGTAGCAACTCATCAAAATACAACTCCCAAGAAGACACCGAGAAAGAGAGAAAAATATGCTATGTACAAATATCAACAGTACGCCGGGGCAAAGCAGCCGCAGCTTTCTTCCCTCTCTGCCTGCCGTCATGGCGTGCGCGCCTCGTGGTAGGGCCGCGGCGTACTGCCCCGCCCGCCCCTCAGCGATGCGAGCGGGCAACGCAAGCGCAGGCGCCACTGCCACACACACGGGCACGGGCGCACGGCACACGGCAGTGTGTCCGTCCGTCCCCTCTCTGCGCTGCGCCCGGCCGGCCGTCGTAGGCCACACCACGCGCGGCCTGTCCAAGGCACAGAGGCACACGTACTACGCTCCGGTACGCGCACGGACGGGCACCGGCGTCGCGACGCGCGACCATTGGGCAGGCCGCCCCCTTGGTCGTCTCCACTTGGATTGGGATCGTCTCTCCTGCGCTGCGCGCGCGCCGATCGAACGCGGCTTTGTGGCAAGTAGTCGCTGCTGACGGTTCACGGTCACGGCATGTAGAGCTGGTTCCGGCACTTGCACCGCCACGCCTCCGGGTAGTACTCGGTGGTGACGAGGACCCCGGCGGCACGGACACGTGCACCGGGTAGCAAGGGTTGCAGCTGCCGCATTTGGTGGTGCACCGTGGCGGGTGCGAACCCAGGCCGCTCGACAGCAGCCGGCGCCGCCGCCGTCCCATGTAAACCAGCTCGTCGTCCTGCATTATCTGCAATCACACGCGGACACAAAGTCACAAACTCCTTGTTACTATCTTTGCCCACCGCAATAATAGATAGTAATATGATATGATGCATGGTATGGTCGCTCAGGGTAAGCCTGGGCCACGGGGCCCTGCCGCTGTACTGTACGTGTGGAACAGTCAACAGTGGAAGGCTTGTCGGGACGGGGACGCCGTCGGACGTAGGCCGGCCGGCCGTCGTGAAGCTCTGGCATGGGTTCGTAATGGTGATCGAGACCGGCGGGGTCGTCGGACGGCGGACGGAGGCCCAGGCCGTTTTACAAGGCGAGATCACGATTCACCACCCCTGCATAGTATATGCATGGAGATGCGCAGCTGCTAGGTACCGTACCGGCCGTACATGCGATTAAGACATGTCACCAACTAAGTACATGCTTACATAACTCTAGCAAATGAGCCTCTCTTTATATCTAAAAAAAAGCAAATGAGCCTCTCTTTATATCTAAAAAAAAGAAGCAAATGAGCCTCTCTTTATATCTAAAAAAAAGCAAATGAGCCTCTAGCTAAGAACCTAAGGCCGGCCAGACACCAAGCGGCCATCCATATGCATGGGCCATTTGTCCGGCCAAGGAGATGCCGAGATGCTTTGGATGGATTATACCGTCTCTGTGTTTGATGTTCGTGTGTGAAACGGTGTTTCCTCCTAGCTGGAGTACTTACTTGCACAGAGAAGAGAACCAGACGCAGCCGTGTTGTGTTTTCGTTAATGAAAAGCGAGACGAGGAATGAAGAATGATCACACGCACCTCATCGGTCGCCACCTGATCGCCTGCAGGATGGGCTCCTGACGATGCTGCCGCTGCCACGGTCCTCCTCCCGGAATCTGTTCACGGAGAAGGAACTGGAATGAGAGTGATTACCAGGCAGTAGTACAACGTTGAGCTAGAAAAAGGGAAACTGCGCAGCAGAACTGCTGATCATGCGCCTCTTTACATCTGCTGGGTCTTCTTCCTCCAATGATCAGCAAACGGCATGTGCACTCACAGTACATGCAGTTCTGGGGCAGAGAAATAAAAGAGGGAGAAGAAAAAAAAAACGCAACAAGAATCTCCATAGGTATACACTGCCGGTACCAACGGACGCACATCAAGAATGAGCATTTTTTTTTTTTCAGAGAAAACATGCAGTGATTTTATTTTGTGGGTACGAAAAGATGAGCAAGGCTATATCCCCGATCTCAAAAAAAAAAAAAAAAAAAAAAAAAGAGCAAGGCTAAGCTGTTTTACGCAGCAGAAGATTGAACAAAGCTGCAGCTAGAGCTGATCTTATTACCTGATGAACCGAGGTTGCTGCCGCCACCGAGCTGTGTCGTCGTCCCAGTGAGACGCCTGCCGCCGACGAAGAAGAGGGAGACGACAAGGGCAACCACCACCGCGACGCCGAGCGTCGTCGTCGTCGTCCGCGCGGATCCGGAGCTCCCCTCCACCACCGCGGCTGCCTCCCCACCATGACCATCACCTGAACGACGGCTGAACCACCGCACACCAAGAAACCTCCTCGGCCGCCGCCCCGGCGGAAGAAGACGGCCAGCTAGCTAGCTGCTAGTGCTACACCTCGGAGGTAGCTCGCTCTAGCTAGTAGCTTGCTAGCGTGGATCAGGGCTCGCTCAGTGGCCGGGGCCGAACAGACACGGGTCGAGGTGAGGGATAGACGATGATGACGATGATGAGCGGACTCGAGTCACTCGAGGCAGGCTCTTGTGGCTTGTGACCCTCTGCTGCTTGCCTGGCCGGTGTCGCTCGCCCAGCACGCACTGTGGCCGCATCACATCGGCCTCGCACACTCCACCTCTCGCCTGGGGGCTGGGGCAACTGATATAGTAGCAGCCCCTTGGGTAGCAGCAGCAGCGTGCAGCCAGCCACTCCTGCAGAGGAAGGAGTGTGTGTGTGCGTGTGCGTGCGTTGTGCGGCTCCGGCAGATCGGCGCCGACCGGCACGCACGGTGGTGTGCTTTAATATCGGCAAGCACGCAAAGCACGCAGCAGGCGTACCGTACGCGTGATGATGATGGCCTGGGAGAGCTGGGATTGACGAACGTGTGCAGTGTGTGTGTGCGCTCTAGAACGACGCTGCCACCTAAATCGCTTGTACGGCCAGCTTTGCGTGCGCTCCGTAGAACGTGGACTTACTTGCCGCAGGGTTCTTTTATTTTTTTCCTCCCGGATGAAAGAAGAACGGGACGCGTTGCCCCTCCCCTACCCGTAATACACCTGTACGGGCTCACATTTCACCTGTAATACACCTGTAATGACTACTCCTATAATCCAGGGGATTAGATATCCCACACATTTCACACAGGGTAGCTAAGCTAATCATCCATCATCAACAAGGGGATTAGCTGGTTCTTTGTGCTCTCGCCACTTTTTTTTTTTTTTCTCTCAGTCGAGAGGATCTTTGTGGTTCTTGCATGCACGGGGTTAACAGGGACATGCTTTGGACCACTGCACCGCGGTTGCATGTGTGCGCAGAGACAGAGACACTGTGGCACTTATCAGGCTTGCGCCATGCATGTTAATGGCCGGCGTCCTGTCCTGCAGGTGGTCCAAAGCAAAGAGCGAGTCGTGAGAGTGGCAGCCGACCGCGACAAGCCAATGGCCCGGTCGTCGTCGTCGTCGTGGGGCTGGCCGGCTGGGTTTACATGCACACGGCCGCTAGCAATTGTTCTTCCACAGCTCGTTGGAACGGGAAGACATATCCCGATACAGGACTACTAGTGTTCAGGAAAAAAAAAATGGTGGTGGTTGCCCTTTGCCCCTGACGTGGTGCACTTGAATGAATACCATTTGCAATGATAGCCGTCTGATCTGATGTGGTGCACTTGAATGAATACACCATTACCAGTGGGCGATCGAGCGATGCATGCATGGGTGTAGCAGCAGTAGGTCCACTGTCACTTTCCTGGCCATGCTAATGGTGGTCTAGTCGAGCTCGTGGCTCATGTGTTCTCGTTGTCATGCAGCAGGACCCTATTCGGGTGGGATGTTACATGACACATCTGACGCAGATCGCGATGGATGGATGCATGGATGGGGCCTCGTTGAATACCTGTTCGCTAAACAGTGGCAAGAAGAAGAAAAAATATTACCGGCCGGCTCTTTTTTTTTTTAAAAAAAAGTTTGATGGGTGGGTCCTCGACGAACGTGTGCTCTACTATGATCAGATGACAGCATTATGGCTGGACGCACCGAAATGACCCGGATGAATGTGGTTATTCTTGTGATCTTCTCCATCTGGGATTTGGTACTAGGAAGAAAGATCATGAATGGGGATGAGGACAGCGTAAAAGATTATGGGATGCCCCAACCCAATCAGACACTTGGCATGCCATCGTACTAGGATGCCGGACAATGTGCGTAGCACCACCGATCGCATCATGTGATCTGCCATTTCATCAACTAATGAAATGGCAGACCAATAACAGTTGCTCTCATGGCTCAAGTTTTCGAGCCGACCATGCATGCAATGCATCTACTCTGGCAGCAGGTGGCAGCCGATCAACGGGCCATGCATGCATGCATACTCCTACTCCATTCGCCAGATGACCGATCTGCTGGACCACCAGGGCGTACACACCTGGAACGGGACGCGAAGCGAAAGCGCCCGGCACACGTTTGCGCAGGCAGACGGCCGGGCGGCGCGCCCGGCTTTGCGATGCGTGCCGTTTGCCGTTGCCGTCCTCGTCCTGTCCCTTCACCGGCCACGGCCATGCCCCTGCCCGTCTGCCGTCTGATCCCACACTCTCTCCGCCATTGCACATTCAACCACGCAACAGCCAGCTCCCAGTGAAAAACAACGCGGGATGCGGAATGCTTCGCAGCTTCGGCGAGTCACACACTGCTGCGATAGACTCGTAGTAGGGCGCCGGGCGTGCCAGTAGACTCGTAGTCGGGCGCGCCGTCTGGGCGTGGCAGCGATAGATTCGTAGTCGTCGTCGTGTCCTCGCCGCGTCTGTCGGGGCATCTTAAATATCCGAGGCGACTTCTCAAACTTCAATTCAAATTTTTTTATACGTCAGCCGGCCGTCCATTTTCTTAGGGCATCTGTCTGCACTGCACCTGTAGTCGCTGAGCATTTGGCCGGGCCGTACGCTTGCAGCCAGCTTGTGTACATCCCCGTTCAGACCTTCCGACCGGCACGGCGGCACGGCCGACCGCCCAATGCCAGCTGGGCGTCCCCGTCCCTTGTCCCCGTCCCCGTCCCGGTAAAATTGTGCGCGGAGGGTACGTACTGTAACAGTGAAAAGTAAAGGCTACTAGTATTCCCCCAGGTTGGGTCACATCGCCTCGCCGAGTCGGGATCGTTTCGGATTGGAAACTGGAAATGCATACGCCGTCTATCCGTCTCTTTCCAGCTGCCGTTTCGTTTCCTGGCCGCATCGGTGACGCCCAGGCCGGGGTCATGCATGTGCTGCAACAGTG
Source organism: Hyparrhenia diplandra (assembly GCA_015847255.1). Taxonomy (NCBI): domain Eukaryota; kingdom Viridiplantae; phylum Streptophyta; class Magnoliopsida; order Poales; family Poaceae; genus Hyparrhenia; species Hyparrhenia diplandra. The sequence continues at coordinate 121,395 of JADLZK010001522.1, read as the reverse complement.
CTACTACATGTTTTCTGTTCCTCTACAGAGCTCTACTAAAAGTCCTCCGATGCAACATCGACGGTGAGTATCGTTTCGGTGTGTCAAATGCATACGCCGTCTATCCGGCACTTTCCAGGACTGCCGTTTCGGTGTGCCGCATCTACCTGACGCCCAGGCCGGGGTCATGCATCTGCTGCAACAGTGCTACTACATGTTTTCTGTTCCTCTACAGAGCTCTACTACTCCTCCGATGCAACGCGACGGTGTATGTATCGGTGTGTCATGGTGGTGTGGCACTAGGCAGGACTGGTGCGTATCGGTGTGCCTTCTCTACCTGCCTACTGGTGGCTTGGCTACCAATCTGCTGGCTGGGAGTGGAGTGTAGTAAAACGTACTAATGGAAAAGCTACTATATCTTGAGGATATAGTAGGTGAATTTGAGTAAAAATTCTCTGTTGGGCACCCCATCTCGTCCGAATTTACTACACCGGACTCGAGAGAGCACTTGCCATTCCCGTTCCCGTCACTCGTTCATACTGTTGGGGCATAGTGTAGCCCGGTGTATGTGGTCGAGTGCGACCAACCAGATGTAGCTAGGCGATATTGATGATGTCTTGTACTCTAGTGTCATCAACTCATCATCAGTCATCTCACTCACACGGGTTGCAGTGTTCAGGCAGACAGATTTTCCAAGAGGGCGCAGGGGCTGGGACCTGTGAGTGACCACTACTTATGATCCACCCAAATTCTTCATCACCTTTTCTGCGAAGCAGAGCACTAACATCCATGTGACCTTTGCGATTACGGCTAGTCAAAGCTCTCCATCTATCTGATGTATCCTCGTCTCAACAACACGAGATAAATGACTATTATGGGACTCCATTAACAGATACAGTACTGGGCAGATTTCCAGACAGCGTTTTCAAAACAAGAAGAAGAAAACACACCTACACGCCACAGCTATCGCAGGGCGAGACCGCAGTGTGGAACTCGCCGATGAAATGAAAGCTCGGCCCAACATGCAACTGTCCTTGAAAAAAAAAAAATCACTGATATAGAGTGATAGTAGGGTATTTACTGCAATGTATCTGTATCGGGTGATCTGATGAGCGATTTCATCCTCTTTGTCAATAGCTAAGCAGTTCGTTCGTGTACAGTCTGCCTCTTCGTACTACATGCATGCAGCAATGATCGGATGGGCGTACCCTTACAGAACAAATGTGCAGTACAGGATAGAAATGCATGAATGGTTTTGGAATAAACACACCTGCTTTTCTTTGACAGAATACCAAAAACAGACTAGGATACTGCTCGGACTTTTGGGCTACAATCCTACACACAAGCTTTACACCAACTAGCAAGCTACTACTAACCTACTAGCTATGAGAGACAAGCCCAACAATTTCTCACACGATGATAAAGGGGAGGCCAGCACACCAAAACGGCAGCAAAACCACATACCCAGCTAATGGTTGCCACAGGACATTTCCTTGTCGATTTAGGAGAGGCCTTACACTTCTCATGCACTGGGCTGTCTGGTTCCATTCATAATTTGCCACAATTAACCTTATGCAAGTGTGGCAAGCCACAAAAATTATGGCAAGCAAATTGGAAGCCACATTTGTCATGCCTAACGGAATTTTGCCACCTTCTTACTCTATGACACGTGGAGTCAAAAAAAAATCTAACAAAGTTTAGTCGCAACCAAACATATGCTAATTAAGTCAAACTTGACTAATGTACAGTGTGGGCAACCAGTGGCACACACGCACCAGCGCACTGGCACAACAGACGCATGCAAACACCCGGAGAAGTTGAGACATCCAGAGGGGATTCTGCAACAAGGACCCATAATCTTGCATATATGTTTGCTGGATTTAATACAGTGGTACGCTTAGAGGACCCATAAGTAATGATAGTGGAAACAACACAACTGATTGACTCCCTCCACACCACTATAGCATCATTAATTATCCATCAGTCGCTAACAAACTAAATGAGACATGCAGATCAAGCAAGCAACATGGTTAATTCTAGTATTTGATAATTAGTCAAAAAAATCCTCACAATGTTCAAACCATGGAGGACAGCAGAAGAAAACCAGCAGCAAATTCATAGATCCTCAAGAGTGATCCTGCCACAAACCCCACAATCCCTTCTTGATTCAGGAGGGACTATGCACTTTATGCATCTGCACTTGGCTCCTCATCTGTTACCAGTGCTGCAGAAACACAAACACACACACAAAATGGAAACGGCATCAACAGACTGAAACATGGATTTGCCATCAATGAAACATTTGTTTATTCATAATAACCACAAGGTCCTGCTAATGGTTAACCAAACAACACTTGCATAGTAAAGTCATTAAGATAAGGTAGGCTCAAAATCTGGAGAAATGATTCTCTTTGTTCAGCAAATATGATCCACATTCTTTATTTGATGTGAAAAACTGCTAAATCACAACAAAAGGAACATATTTTGTAAGGTTAAAGGATGGGCATGACAACAATATCTATCCGAGGGTAATAAAATCTAATGTAGGTAATGAGTTAATGACGTATTTGGTCTTTATCTGCTAGATAAGTAACAAACCTTGGCCAAAATATTACTTAATCATAAAATCATGAAACCCCATATCCAACGATCAACGACATGTATACCAGATGTCCCAATTTGACACGAGATTGTGATAAACTCATTGTTCTTGCCACACACAACATTGTTCATAAATTCCTGTCATTAACTGAAATCCTACCCATTCTGATCGTTCTGGCAAATGAAGCATTAAACAATTTGGCCTCACATACCTGGAGTGTAGAAGCTCATATATGGAACAAAGTTATCACTGTAAAAGTCACTGCCATCTCGAAGCTTGTTGGTCCTGCCAGACTTTTGATCAACGGAGAATAAACCTTCTTTCGTTGCCAGCAAATTTATGCCAACGTCTTCCACAAATCCAAGAAAAATGGTGGAGGTGTTGAGATCAATTTTTCTGTATTTTGTCAACGCCATTGCCAGGGCACCCCCAATGGGCCTAAGCACCATTGACCAGAGGTAGAGTTTTTCGCCCACCATTACTGCCAATCTTAGGTCTCCGTCCTCCGTGGTCGTGAGCATCACGGGCTCCATCCATCTAGCATAGGCCAGCGGAATCACAGATATGTGGCCCGTGGCCAGGTCGTACTTGAGGATGCTCGGCTTCTTATCCAGTAAGAAGAAGTTGAGCGCGTTCCTGACGAGGACACCGCGCGCCCCGTCGATGCGGCCGCCACGAACGTCACCAGGGTCCGGGTGTTGCGCTGCGTAGGCCAGCTGGCTCCACGCCGCAGGCCCGAACGACGAGTAGACGCAAGCGAACGCGCCCCTCAGGGACCGTGCCCACCAGGACGACGCGGAAGGGCCCGTCGGCGTTGTGCTGGTCGCAGTCGCAACAGAGCAGCGCGGCGTTCCAGTTGCGCCTGCGCGGGCGCCACGGCAGGATGGGGACTGGCAGCTCCAGGTGGCCGCCGCTGTCGGCAGAGAGCGGATCCCAGACGGCGAGGCGAATCGCGTCAACAAGACCGGCGTCCATGTGGTGGAGGAGGACGCGGCCGCCGCGCGCGTCGAGCGCGAGCCAGCCGCGAGGGGTGTCGAGGGGCGGGCAGGACGCGGAGGTGGGGACCAAGCGCGAAAAGCGGGCGGGGCAGGAGCCGTCCTTCTCGTACACGTTGCGGAAGAATCCCAGCAACGGGGCAGCCCGGCGCCGGAGGTGAAAGTCGCGGAAGCGGCGGCGGAAGGCGCGGGCCGAGACGATGCCGGACCAGCGCTTGCAGACCAGCGCGGCGCGGACGAGGCTCGCGGGATCGTCCGGCGGGGAGCGGACGAGGACCTCTTCCACGAGATCGTCCGGCAGCGCCGGCGGAGCGCGCAACATTGGCGGCGGCGGCGGCGGCTCCTCCATGGGTTGGTCAGTCGGTCAGACTTGTGAGTTGTGGAGGGTCTCCTTGGTTTGGGCCACTGATCGTTTAATGTTCTACTTCAGGGCCTGTTTCCCCATGGCCCAGACTGATTGAACCCTCTAGAAACGTGACTGGAGTATTTTTCAGGCCCAGAGTTGTTTCATAGAAGGCCGGTGACCCAATATGCAAAGGCCGTTTGAAGAAGCCCGGAGTTTCCGACGTCCTGTGTGCACACGAGTTTTGTGACGGGTTCACAAATCACGCCGTCGGCAGCGCATGCGTGTCCTGGGCAAGGACAACTTGGCATGTGCCGTGGATGATGACGCAGGAATGAGTAATGCACCGCTCCGAAAAACATGCAGTCCACACGCACTCTTCCTTTTGCGAGAGGGAAAGCAAAGATGAGGTTCACAGCTTTGGATTTTTGCGGCAAATGGTTGTGCCTGCAAGAGTAAGCAGCCGAGAGCAACAACGACAACAGGTGCGTATGCCAATTGCAAGAGTAAGCAGCCGAGAGCAACGACCCGAGAATCCAGCGCGAGGCCAGCCGCACCTGCAAAGAACCGAGCCCGCGCGCGCAACAATCTTGGCACTATGCATGATTGCAACACTTGCGTAAGGCACAATTTGCAAGCTTTGCTACCTGCGGGACTCCAGCGGCGGTGCCGGTGCCGGTGCTCGCGCAGCAGTGTCCTCTACTCAAACTATTCCTCGAAACTGCTCGCTCTTGATCTTCGCTTAGGATTGATTGCCACCGTAGAGCATCTGGTGATCTTTGTTTGTTTCGAAAGCAGCCATGGCTTCGATTCAGCTCCCAATCTGCTTGCGTTTGTGGCTTGTGCTGTCTGTGTCTGCAGCAGCCGAACACACACACACACGCAGCAGTCCGTCAGGCGGGCCTCAGGAACCAAGCTCCTGTGATCTGGAATTGACGAGGAAGCATTTGTGTAGTGCAACTGCCCCCGCCTAATGAGAATAATCCTGAACTGTGATATGTTTAGATTTTAGTTTGGTGACGACGTGACGACGATGATGATCTGAATGATGCCGGAGCGTCAATAATGGAACCCTGCTGTGTTTGTGCACCAGTACATACGTTTGGCATGGTGTGGCGTGTGATCAACTTGGCCCAAACAGCTCGAGTTATGAGACTGGTTAGTGACGGATTAGGCGAGTGAGACATGACTCTGTTCTGTTCCCTTGTGTTGGGATATATTCTTAGGAAGATACTGTGAGTCTATGACAGATGTAGAACAGAGAATTTATTGTATAACGGATATCTAGTCGTGTCCTTGTCCTTCCTTTGCTAGACTCCCACTTGGCATTCTATCTACACCACAGAAACATAAACATGGTGTATGCGAAATTGTATCGCCGATCCGGCAATAGTGAAATACGTGGTCGATTTTGTCGAGTCGTAGGCAGTATATGCAGTGCAAGCGCGACAACGGCACTTGCATCGCTAAAATGCACTAGTTTTGTTGGACCACAAAACACAACGTCGCAACTCGAAATGGACGCGCAAAGATGTCTTTTTTCGAAAGATCGACGCGCAAAGATGTCAGTGTCATACTCACATCAGCTCACTGGTCTAGTATTGTGAGTGTTACTCCTGTTGTCGCGCTCCAGTGGATGTCACGCTCGCAAGTCACACGCACAAACCCAACCCCACACGCCTATTTCCAATCCAAATCCAAATAGAAAAAACAGAACTTTTAACAAAAAAAAAAAAAACACGGGTCCGCAACTCTGCATCTGTGTATCATCATCATCGATCCTCTCATATCATCGTCACGTCCTCCGTGTCCGTGTTATCATCGCCCACACCGCAGGACGCGTGGACGCGACGCTCCTCTCTCAACAGCCGCGTTTGTCAACGCTTTTGCTCCACCAGCACGGGCCAACCAACGGCTTCGCTCGCCGTCACCCCCCGCGCACCCGCGCGACGGCGAGGTGATGTCGCTCTCGTACGTCCTGCAGTGACTATTCACAGACCGATCGCAAACCGCAAGCCAATCCACGAAACCAACCGCGGTCCGCGCCTCCTCTTCCTCTCTAGAAGAAAACGGACCGGCTGCGGCGGCGGGAGAACTAGCCTGTTCGTCACGTAACGTGCCCGCACGGGATTTTTTAGTTTTCCTTCGTCGGCTGACACTGTCGCGATTGCGGCGCCGCGCCGTCACGGCCTCCGTCGGTCACGCAGCACGCCCGCACGCCCGCACGGGGGCCTTCGCTTTGCATTGCCGCGGCAGGCAAGGTCGATCGGGTCGCCCGCACCGCACGCCGGGGAGGGAGACGCGGACGCGGCCATCGCTTTCACCGCATCCTTTGCCAGGAGGAGCGGCGCTGCGGCGGGCGCCAAGGAAAAGGCTCTGGACGGCGTTGGCTCCACGTCGGCCCGGGCTGTCGTGCGGACGGCACGGGCGATCCGCCTGGCTGTCTTTCTCCGGCCGTCCACGCGAACCCGTGCTAGCTGGAGATTTGCCGGCCACCACTTAGTCATGCACTGACTCGACGCTCACCGGCCGGGCGGCCGGCTGGCGCGGCCGTCAACGGCTCGTCAAAGATTTCCGGCTACGCCACATGGCAGGCATCCTGCCACGCCTCACAATCACAACCTGAGTCTTACTGGATCGGGTCAAACGCAGCGTGGATTTTTCTTAATCGGGGGGACGGACATGTGGCTCTAATTGCGCATTATTTTTCTTAATTAATTAACAAAGGGAAAGCTAATCAGTATTCTATCGCGTGTGTGTGTAGCAGGACAGACCGGCCCGGCCGACCTGACCTGGCCGTAATAGCTTGTGAAATCTGCCTACTGCACTGCACGGTAAACTTGCGGCTGTCAAATGCTTCTTTTACCGCCCACGGTTTGACCGCTGCTCGGGACGGACGGGATCGGGCGCCGCGGCAGGTTACTTTAGATTATTTCTCGACGGAGGCGCAGGGGGGCTATAGCGTCCGGCTCACGTACGTGCTGATAGTCGTGAATGCGTCGGTACACGCCGGTACGCGGTGGATTTGACACGGGCATTTGTCAATTCTGGCCGCCCGTCTCTGACGACGTGAATGCAAACCCCGTACGAACGTCGTGGGCCTGCCTGGGCGCCAATCGCCATATGCCGCGCTCTTGCCTCTCTTGGTATACCACTACGAGTGGGTGCCTAGTACGTGATTAGGCATTTGTTTCTGTCCTGCATCGGTTGTTGTTGGCCGTTCGTTTGGCTCATGATCTCTGCTCACTGCGGTCCAACTGGAGCGTAATGGCACGGGCACGAGCCGCATTTGGCAATTCGGTGCAACGTGGACGTCATGTGCAAACTAACTTTGCCAGTACAAGCAAAATGTAGTACGTACCTTTTTATATATCATCACACACGATCCGCCTGGACTGCGACACGTGCATCAAGTAGGAACCCATCAGGCATCAGCCTCTCCTCTGCTCTCCTTCCTGGAGCGCACACTATAGAGCCGGTCGGGGCCTGTGTGATCCAGTGTCACCTTTCGATTTCCACATGGGCCTCTGCTTCCAGGAGCCTAGAGCCGGTTGTGTTCTGTGATCCAGTGTCATCTTTCGATTTCCACATGGGGGAATGAGCAACTGCACACGGGGACTGGGTGTTGGTGCTGACAGAGAACCTGAAGGAAACTGTCCTCACCTGATCGAGGAGATGATGGCATGGAATTGGAATTTGTCCTGCGGCCTGCAACTGCAGCACAAGATTGGAAGCTTTCCATTCCATTTTCCCCCTTTCCTTTTTGATGAAAATTGAAGGTTTCCATTTCTTAACCCGGCCTGCAACAACAACAACAAAGACCATGGACGAGATCCGCTCAAACCCGTTACTGCTTACCAACCCTTCTTCTCTCGTAACTGCCAGACCCAAGCCGAGTCACCATGGACCCCGGCCAATCCGGCCGTCCGTGCACCAAGATCGCGCGGTCATCGTTGGCGGCATGGTCCAGCGCGTCAGCAGTTGACAAGATCTCAGGCTTCAAACCATTTCGCCACTACAAAATGTACAGTGTTGAGGGGAGAACGGCGGCAATAAACAAATGCACATGCCATGACATGCGTATTCATCACATCAGCGGCCACGAAAAGTCAGGAGGATTCCGGCCGATTTCCAGCCCCTTCAACCCCAGCTCGCGCACAACTCAACGCGCCTACCACCCCCCCACAGGGCCCCCCCATGCCTACCACCCGTATATATGCCACCCCTGCTCGCCTTCCGCTCCGTGTCTTCCTTCCCTCATCTTCATCTCATCATCCCAACTCAAACAACTCGTCCATTCCATCCGTGTTCGTCTTGCTTCACCGCCTTCTCTTCAGATTGTGGTCATCGGATTGCATCGTCACAGACTCAATATACATACATACTACAGAGGCAGTATAGCAATGGCTAGCGGCGCGACGAGCGACGCGTGGCCATCCTCCCCGTACTCCTCGTCGCCGCCGGACGTGGAGGTCCTGCGCTCCCTGCACCGCCTGGCGCGGGACCTATCGGCGGCCGAGGCCCCGGCGCCGTTCCTGCGTGCGGTGTTCGCGGCGGTGTCGAGGCGAGCGCGCCTGCTCGCAGCCGTGTTCGAGGACCTGCTGCTGTGCGCGGGCCCGCTGCTGCTGCTGCCGCGCTCCGCGTCGCTGTGCCTCCGGGAGCTCCTGCTGGTGCTGCAGCGGTTCAAGGCGCTCGTGGCCGACTGCGGCGCGCGCAGCCGTACCCGCCTGCTGCTGCTCCAGTCGGACGAGGTGGCGGCACGCGTGCGGGAGCTCCAGCACGACCTCGCCACGCTCCTCGACCTGCTCCCCGTCACGGACCTTGGGGTCGCCGACGACGTGGCGGACCTCCTCGCCCTCGCGTCGCGGCAGTGCCGCCGCGAGGTGGCACCGGAGCTGGAGCTCAAGGTGGGAGTCCTCGCGCTCATCCAGGAGGTGGAGCGGGAGATCGTGCCCGAGCGGGAGAGGCTGGAGGGCGTCCTGGAAGACGTGGGCATCAATGATCCAGCTAGCTGCAGCGACGAGATCGAGACTCTGGAACGGGAGATCGGTGACCGCGTCGCCGAGAGGTGGACGTCGTCGATGATCGCCCTCGTCGGACTCCTCCGCTACGCCAAGTGCGTCCTCTTCAGTGCCGCCACGCCGAGGGTCGTGGACTCCAAGGTGGATCTCGACGACGGCGACGGCGATGAAGCGGAGCCACCGTCGCCGCCGCTGGACTTCAGGTGCCCCATCTCCCTCGAGCTGATGGCCGACCCCGTCGTGGCTTCCAGCGGTCAGACGTACGACCGCGATTCCATCACGCGGTGGTTTGGCTCCGGCAAATCCACGTGCCCCAAGACTGGGCAAGTGCTGCCGAATCTGGAGCTCGTGCCCAACAAGGCGCTCAAGAACTTGATATCGCGGTGGTGCCGGGAGAACGGCATCCCCATCGAGAGCAGCGAGTCTGGGAAAGCCGAGCCGGCGCCGGTGGTTGGCGCGAACAAGGCCGCGCTGAAGGCGGCGCGCATGACCGCGTCGTTCCTGGTGAAGAAGCTGTCGGCGTCCTTCTCCCCGAGGCGACCAAGCGCGTGGTTCAGGAGATCCGGCAGCTGGCCAAGTCCGGGTCCGACAACCGCGCGTTCATCGGGGAGGCCGGCGCCGCGGGGCTCCTCGTGCCGCTGATCCGGTCCGAGGACTCGGCTCTCCAGCTCAACGCCGTCACGGCGCTGCTCAACCTCTCCATCCTGGACGCCAACAAGAAGCGCATCATGCACACCGAGGGCGCCGTGGACGCACTCTGCCACGTGATGGACTCCGGCGCCACATGGCGCGCCAAGGAGAACGCCGCGGCCACGGTCCTCAGCCTTGCGGCCGTCCACGCGTACCGCCGCCGGCTCGGCCGGAACCCGCGCGTCGTCGACAGCGTCGTGCGGCTGGCGCGCACGGGTCCCTCCAGCACCAAGAAGGACGCGCTGGCGGCGCTCCTGTGCCTGTCCGCGGGCGGGAGAACGTCCCGAGGATCGTCGATGCCGGCGCCGCGGAGGCTGCGCTGTCCGCGATGGACGAGGCGGAGGCCGCCGCGGCCGTGCTGGCGTCGCTGGCGAAGCGCGGCGGCGCGGAGGCGATCGTGGCGCTGGACGGCGCCGTGGCGCGGCTGGTGGCCGAGATGCGGCGCGGCACGGAGTGGTCGCGGGAGTGCGCGGCCGCCGCGCTGGTGCTGCTGTGCCGCCGCGCGCGCGCCGCCGCGGCGTCGCAGGTGATGGCGGTCCCCGGCGTGGAATGGGCCATCTGGGAGCTGCTGGGCACCGGCACGGAACGCGCGCGACGCAAGGCCGCGTCGCTCGGCAGGGCGTGCCGCCGGTGGGCCGCGGCCGCCAACGCGGAGCAGGGCACCGAGTGCCCCACCTCCGGCGACGCGACGACGCTCACGATGGCGTCGTGAAATCCACTGTTACACGATCAGCAGTAGATAGAAGCCCCAAAAAGAAGCGAAATCTTTTTCTTTTTACCACGATTCTTGTACAAAATTTGTTCTTGGCCGCCAAGGCCTTTACGATTCTTTGGCCCGTGCTTCGGGCCGTCGGTAATTGATCAACTGTGAATACTTAGTACAAGATTGCTGTAGTACGTATGCTTTTTTTTTTCCTTGTTCACCAAACAATGTTACTATCTATTATCAGGTCAGATGAAATGCAAAAGAAAGAAACAAAATCGCTCCATGCCGTGACTTCAGCTCCATTGTTCTTATATTTGCATTCCTAGCAAGCGCAATTAACTCTGTCGTCTGTTGTTATATATATATATAAAAAACTCTGTCGTCTGTTCTCCAATTTTGTACAAACACAAGACAAATTCTCCAATAATTGTGTACTATAGTCGATGAGTGCAGCTAGGCTGGCATGTCCTCGTGGGCTCGTTGCTGCCGGTGCCGGTGCCAGGGACAGAACTTCCAGGCTTCCGGTCGGTTGATCAATCAAAAGGAAGGCCGCGAGTGAGTGCACGACGAATGTGCGGCTCAGCTGGAAATGCTTGGCGAGGGAGGCAACGGGCGCAGACCCAGCTTGCATTCGCCGGCTTTTGAGCAGAAAAGCCCGCCGCTTTGCCTTGCTGCCAGCCAGTGTGCATCTTTGCCGCGTCGCCTTGCTTCAAAATACGCCATCCTTGCCGTTCCCTTTGAGAAAGCACAAAGATACTCCTCCTTTCCTGAACAAAAAAAAAGATACTACCCCTGTACCGAGTACCGTATCGTTTGTATTCTAAGGTGTGGCTGTACTGTACATGGGTCATCTGAATTCCGGCCGGTCGACTACCGACGACGTGTGTGGCCTGAAAACCAATATGCATGCGTGATTCCACACGAGAAACCTCATTTCCATTATAGTTTGGTTTAAGATAAAGAACAGATCTGGACAGAAAAGACAGACTTCTTAATCTGAACCTGGTTTACAGAGAGTTTCCTTCAACGGCACCGCTGCCTGCCCGTGTGCTTACGCGTTCAGGACAGAGGCCACAAGCTAGAACATGAACATGCTTCGATGGCCTTACTACGTAACCGGTGGTGCGTACGCGTTGAACTGGCGAAGGTGGCTTCCATCTGCACGCAAGGTCTGACTCGATGTTCACATGGTGTTGTTCAGCTCCTGGACTTGTCAAGTGTTTTGTGTATAATACATTATCCGTGGCAAGTTTTGCTTCTTCGACGAAATTGGCTATTTATAAAAGCACAGAAACCCAAGAAAAGTCAATCGGTACCAAGGCTAGTAGTACCACATGCCCCGGTGTTGATTTATTTCGGCACAAATATTGGCGTGGCCATGCCCCATGCCACGCACAGCGGTCGTGATAAAACTGTTTAGAGACAGTTTGGCAAGCGGACTGCCCTACAACAGCACAGTGTTTTTCTGTTATGGAGTAGTAGAGAACGTATACGTATAATCGACGGAGCAGGGATAGGGGTTAGTATTATCATGTTTAACACGCGTCTGTAGGAGGAACTAGTGAGCTGACGGCGACAAGGACAACTGGGATTGCCACACACTCGCACGTGCTAATCTCTCATCTGTTACGAAGTTAGGTAAAGGTCATGTAAATGAGTGGAGCCGTAGGAAGACTGCGACAGGTGGATGATGGATGCTGGGCGCCCAGGATGATCAAGTGCTGGCTGTTGCCCAAATGAGGAAGGAAGGCAGAACACTTTTGCACGGTAGGTGGTACTACTAGATCGCCGCAGAAATGGCAATTGAATGGTTCTGGCAACAGAAAACGGATGCGCGTCAGTTTCATTCACCGGACTGCACACTTGCATACATGTAAATAAAACGTGTCATTTTTGCCTTTTCTTACCACAACACTAGCACCAATGACAAAGCCAGGAAAAAAAATAGCTCGGGCGAACGAAAAGAAGACAATGAAAAGTAGACTGAGAAACACACGTGTTACCTCAATTTTGGAGAATAAATTAGTTGTTGATTAGTTGATGACGTCGAAGGCGCATTGGCAAGCTCACTCTTCGGGTTTTCACAGATTCAAACCTCTTCTTAAATTTATCAATGCCAAGTTCCTTGAAGATCCCTTTCTTAGTGTAGCACACCAACAAGTTATTGAACCATTCATCACCCATCTTGTTCCGCAAAGATGTCTTGATGAAGTGCATAGTTGGTCCTAGTGCTAGGCGAGACCTCTTGCTCCTCCTCTCCTCCCTCCATCGATGGGCGCAGTGGCCGACTGGTGGATGAAGTGCGGTGGCGGCCGGCGGAAGTAGGGTGCAGGCGCACAGCGTGCGGTGCGGTGGTGGCGCCGTCGAATGCACAATGTCGTTGCCGATGACGTGAGACGGTGAGACTGGGATTGGTGAATTGGGGAGTAAAAATAGGCATTGGTGGGTAAAGTACATAACTATACTCCATTTGTCCCACGAATAAAAGTCCATTTTTGACTTCTACAATTCATGTTTGACCGTTCGTCTTATTCAAAAAAAAATTAAGAAATTTTTAGTTATTTTGTTATGACTTATTTTATCATTAGAATACTTTCATAATGATTTATTTATTTTATTGTTTGCATAAAAATTTAGATAAGACAAATGATCAAACAAGGATTGTTGAAGTCAAAAACGGACTTTTATTTGTGGGACGGAGGGAGTACTGTACATCTTATACTTCCAAAAACGGCCCCAACAAATAACCAAAGCCATTCATCGCCATCGCTGCTCTGTACGATGTCGTTCTCCCTCCGTGGCTCTGTCCCTTGCATTGTCACCGGACAACGGAGATCAACAAGGGTTGGAGAAGAACGCTAAAGAGGGGGTCTGGGGGTCTGATGCTACAACGCCACTAGTTGGGGCGGCCGCCCCACCTCGCCCCATGGGTGGTTTCGTTGTTGACTAGCACTCTTTGTTAGAATAATCTCTCCACCAACAGGCCCAACAGTTTATTGGGCCGATCACGCGCGCTGAAGGGGGCGACCAACCCTACATGGTTGGTGGGCCCCGTTACAATATATGCTATATAAAGAGGGTGGGGGTCGGCGGTTCGAGACATGAGGTTCACCACACCTATAGGTCCCCCACCTACAAACCCTAGCCCGATTTGACCAGGGTGTGCGGCGGGAAGTGCCACCGCCGCCACTGCATCGCCCGACGTCCACACCATCGGTGGAGTTCACTGCAGCTACTACATCAATGGATCTTCACCAAGTTCTTCAACCGCCTCTTCAACCACCATCACCGACATCCATTCATGGCTAGCGGCTCATCAAGCCCGCTGGCTGGTAACTCCAACTCAATCTCATCCCCTCTCTCCCATTTCTAGTACATGGTCAAGACTTGTTTATCCTATATCTAAGAACATTCTCAAATAGATCTACTGCTAGAGATCCTTAGTTATAACACTCCACCTTCGATATCTAGTACTCGCTCTATTTTTTTGTTTTTCTGTTGGTCTGAACATGGATTAATAAGAATCAATGGTCTAATTCTATCATTTTATTTGTCTAAAAATATTTAACTAATATTTATATAGCTGTAAAATCCAAACATTCACAAAACAAAGGGTTTCTTTCCATCTGGAAAGAGTAGACGTGGACTTTGGCTGTAAGATCGAGATCGGATACTACTTACTAGTGCTATATATTCCGTCTTATATTTATCTGTCAACAAAGGTTGCCGGCCATCCTCAATTCCTCACAGTTCCTCATCCACGTGGATCATATGGCAAGACCCAACAGATACAAATAAAATCGAATTAAAGTTGATGAAAGTGACCATTGACCAGCTTCCAATCACTCTTTTCCGGACCAAAATTTAATCAAATATATAAATATTGGGAGTTGCTATATCTCTTTCACAAGAAAAACTAACAAATTTTTCTTGCAACCACACCGAACCTTAGATTCCAATCCAAAGGGTGGGATTTGTCCTTGTACAAACCGGGCGGTTCAACACGAGAAAATAAACGGGCCTGCCTACTCTGTGTAACGGTAGGATCCAAAACCCGTTAACCAATATGGATGTGTAGCTCTGTCCATTTTCTATGTCTGTCCTGTTGGGGCCACACTGCAGCCATCAGTACCTTCTAGAATACACAGAAATTACAGCTCTGCCACTACACCCTCTAGCAAGAAACAAACTCCACACAACCCCGATGAAAACCCCTCGATCTAGAAGAAATTGAGTGCAGAAAAGGGCGAAACCTGGATCTAGAAGATGAACAAGAAGAAGGGAAAAAAGGATGAAGGAACTAGCTAGGTCTGTGCACTTGAGTTCCTTGATTTTGTCTTTCCTTGTGCTTCCTTGTACTGCACGATCTGTACTCTACGATCTGTCCAGGGCCATCTATGAACACTGCCCACAGTTCCTTCTCTGAACACAACCCCACTGTATGATTCCACTTGGTTGCTTCTGTCCTTGCTTGTCCTCCTTGTCCTTTGTCGATCTGTAGTCATCTTCATGTTGAGGGACATAACCGAACACGTGCAATGTAGGATCGAGTAGGCAATCAAAACTTTCGGACATTCATCACTAAAATTGCGCTTAACTATATTTGTTGTTTAGACTATTACAATTTGCACTCAATTAGGCTTGTTGGCCTACACAATTAGGCTTGTTGTTCTTTTTGTTTTGCTTTGACAACAGACAGTACAATTACAGTTGGTTCTAGAGATGACTTGCTAAACTGAACAAAACACAAGCCTAATTCTTAGAGTTAGCAGTGCTCGCTAAACTGAACAAAGTGAGGTTAATAAGTCATGTCTTGCCTGGAGATGACTTGCAACATTTGAACTAGTGAGTCTCTCAACATTCATAAGGTCAAGTATCCTAGCTGAAGGATTCTAACTTCATTGGTAGTGGTAGACCCTTGAAATGCAAGACAGCATTTTACGACCAAGAACAAGTGAGCCACGTGACTTGTCCATGTCGGTCAAGACACCAAAGTGCATATGTAATCACTAAAATATTAGTCCCATAATTTTATCCTACAAATGGATGGGTTCACATGTAGCCAACAATCTCACCTTGCAAATGGATGGTTTCACATATAGGCAACAACAATACTGCATAGCTCCTCATTAGCGACTCGATCCAACATGCATGGGAAAAAACCATAATCAGTGCATAAGAAAAAACAAGAGGAGCCACCTCAGATTCATACAAGTGACATCATTGTCTCAAACAATATGGTAGCACTCAAAAGCTGTAGCACACTTGCACATTTATAAAGAACCTAATGCCAGATAGTTTGAAAACCATCTCCTCGTTTAGTTACTAATGACAGGGAGGTCCATTTCAAGGCTTTAAGCTCCAGAAGCTTAAAGCAAGCCATGTCTTTGTTGTCCTAGCATAGAATGTATGTGACTGCTGGCACTGTCCTAGCACATATAATGGTGCTCAATAGCATATATAAGATAGGGCCATTCTTTAAGACTTACAACATCATAACACTTGAGCCCTCTTGGCCCCTCATCGGGCCGTGGATCGCTAGCGGTTGGGGGCACACATGAACCACATCACATTACCTCATGGTTCCCGAAAATAAGGAAACAACACAAGTTTTTACAAAGGACAAGGAACAGATTTGAACAATTTTAACAAAGGAAACAAAAGAGGGTGTTGTCCTATCACAAATAACAAGATACTGATTTCAACAATTTAAGACAATGGACAAGGGACAACAAAGACATATTTCTTTCCTCCACGGCCTCGAGGGCCTACCGACCCTCTCGGCCTTAAAGCGAATGACTTACATTCGCTAAGGCACCTCCGGCGCTAATTTATTATAGGGATTCCAGTCATGTCATTTAGTATAGCGTGTGCCATTCTGTCCTAAGAGAGGTAAATTAACACAATGGGCAAGGGACAACAAACACAATTCAGCAGAAGATGTGTTCTAGAACAAATAAGAGAGTCATGACCTAGCACAAAGGACAAAATACAAGATAAAAACAAATTGGGTAGGGAACAAAGATAAGCAATACAATACAATACAATACAAGGCAAGGCAAAATAGAAGGCACAATACAAGGGCCATGACAAGGGACTATAAAGCACAATCAACAAAAAATACAATATAAAGTACCAAGACAAGGGACAATCCAAACACAATTCGCAGGTCCACGTGATGACTTCGCGTCTCGGCCTCAAGGGCCCTAACGGCCCACTCGGCCTCGGCCGAAAGTGTTACTTTCAAAAAGCGCCTTCGGCGCAAGGTTTTATATAGGGAATCAAGCGATGTCATTTTGTACTTTGTTGTCTTGTATCGCAGGGTCCCTGCTTGTTTTTAAACAATATGTCTTGTATCGCAGGGTCCCTGCTTCTGTACTATGAGGTCTTGTATTGCAGAGACCCTACGATGTCTTTGCTCCACGTCCTCGAGGGCCTAGCGGCCCACTCGGCCTTAAAGCGAATGGCTTACATTCGCTAATGCGCCTCCGGCGCTAAGCTCATATACGGATTCTGTACATCCTAACCACCAGCACCCCCTCCAACTAATCTAGCCGAGCACCATCCCTCCAAGCATTTGAACCCAATGTACAAGACATCAGCAAAACGTGTCTCCATTCTCAATGAAAGCTAGAATCAGCGTAGCTCCTTTTTCTGAATAGGGGCCAAACTAGAAACTATGCAATATCTGTAAAAAAACTCACTACAACTCTAGATGTGCATAGAAGTCAAAAAAAAAAACTGTGCATAGAAGTTAGAACCTTGCACAAAATGCTAAAACGCTATATATATTAACAAAATTTCTTGTGGGCTGACACAAATCACAAGAAACGAAGGACAATGTGTATTAGCGAAAATGACAAACATTTTTTTCATGCTGGTCTGACATGAATTGGTGCAAATTAAAGTCCAACCAGAAGAAAAGCACAATATAGTAAGAAAAGGGAGATCTAGCTATCACGCTCCCATCTGAACATTTGTTTTCCAATAAGTCCCCATCCCCAGTCCTCAATCAACCACAATTACAACTATAATAAACTAGAAATTTAACCCAGAACCCATCAAACCCTCACACAAAAACGGATATATTGCACATTTTCAGAACTTAAATTGTGGTGCTCGATACATGCAATTTGCATCATTGCTGATTGCAATTAATTAGCTACATATTTTATATGTTTTGCTTTCATGGATAGGAAAGGTTAATAGGAAGTTAGGAACAGAGCCCACAACTACAATAGAGAAAACAGTTGTATAATGTGGATGAATATTATTTCTGTAGTACTGCACCAACACAACTTGAAAGTAGCTAGATCATATTTCTTAGGCGGTGAGGTCTTCTGAACTCAAGATTAGATTACCGATGGGAGGGATTACCATAAGAGAAAGGAATTTGATACTCGACGACGCTGTGATTCATCTGAACCCCTCATCGCCTTTTCTTTGTCGTCGCATTTGAAGCTGGGGCCGAATTCTGCTCGCCAACCATCTTTATAAGATTCACAAGAGACCACAACATGTCCCAAACGCTATAGCCATAAAGAGTCTCCACAAGCAACTGCTAGAACTCAGAACCGTGCTCTGAGACATGATACTGCAAAAATGATAAGAAGCTGGAAAATATCAAGAATCAAGTAAACCAAATCATATCAGACTATTGGTATGGTGGGGAACTAGACCTGGATAGGTTTCAGAATCACCGTTTTAATATATGGCCACAACCTATCTTATACAACAGACTTTACAAGGCAGCAAGCTCACAAGCCTTCTACACCAGCAAATCTCCCAAATCCATTGTATTTAACACCACCGAATGGCAAAGACTGCAACCAGAAACACAAGTAAGTATACTTGCATTGCTAAAATGATAGAGCCATAGACAGGAAAAACTTAACAGACATATCTTATTCTATTACCTAAAATGGCAGAAAAGTATACGCTAGCAGACAATTGCTAAAAGGTCATTTTACCAATTAAAATAATCTAGAATATTATCTAATTTACATAAGAAATCAGATGAAACATATTTCACAGGCAGTGTCCCGAGATGATACCCTGCACAACATAAATAGAATTGAGATCACTCTGCCAGGTGCCAGAACGTGTGAAGAAGTCTAATTGAGTTCAGCTAAGAAACAATCTGTATTTCGCTACACCATGTATCATTGAAATATGGGAAATATTCACATGTCCTGGAAAATCAACTTACAAAGTGGCCTATATATCCATGCTAGTATGTTATCACACCATTCATACTAGGTGCCATAAAACAGCAACCATTATTTGCTCTGAGATCTGACGAAATGAGAAGAAAAAAACAAAGCATGAACATAAATCGAAAAAATGGGTGCGTATATAAGCTCCATTCCTCGCTTCCTGTACTGTGCGTATTTTTTCTAGGACAAACAACACAACCTTGACGCAATGGCTTCCCAGGCATGTTACTGAATGCACATGCCTCTTCTATTTCTAAGTTGACGAATGCAATGTTACTGATTGTCTGAATCAGTGCACTGGCTCAAACGCGAAGCCAAACAGAGATTAGTGGCGGCCGGCAAGCGGATCTCGAGAATGAACTCCAAAATGCAACAAAAATTGCTAAGGCGGCCGGCAAGAAGATTTTAGCAATCAAGCAAATCGACGCCACATCATGTAGCAGCATAGGAAGGAAACAGTTAAGCACGAGTAGACTACTAAGGCGTACAGAAATGCATTGCACTATATGTCAGTAAAGCACGCCTAATTAATGTAGTTTAAGATGAGCTCTTGTGCCTTGTTCTAGGCATCAGAGTCTCTGCATCCATACCTCAGTCATCTCACAGGCATCCCAAATGGGTCATAGCCCAGACATCTCAAAGGTGAGCAGAAGCTACTGTGAGCATGGTAGCTTTGCAGAATCACTGCCTATTGACAAAATACAAAGGTTCAAACATTTATACATAAAAAACACAAATTAAAAGTTAAATAGGCAAAGAGTGTGTATACTTGCAGAATATATAGATCAACTAGAAGAAAAACGAGAACATGAGGCAAAATGGTTCAACAACAACATATTGCATATGCTTAGAACTACAATTGCGATGCCCGATACTTGCAATTTCCATTATTGCTGATTGCAATTATGTTCTAATCAAGCCACTCACTAGAAAATCAAAGCTAATATCACTCTTAAATGCAGTACCAAGCATGAGAAATAATCAGTTAACCATAGTGACAGTAACAACAACTGAGGTGACCTAATAGGGCAACAAACCATGCCAGTATGCAACAACCTAGCAATTGGCCCAATGGCCATAACCATGCCTATCATTGTTAAAGATTTCTTTGGACAACACACTAATGACACAGGATGCGAAGTGCGCTTACTGTATCTACAAGTTGGAACAAGATCACCAGCAGTAGGGGCTCTCTGCTTGCTTGTAGGTGCAGAATGAATTTTTTACAAGATCACTACCAAAGCATATACTTAGTCAAGCCTTTTGCATCAAAGAAGAAATATTAGTGAGACTGTGCAGTAGACAAGCTTGCAAAAAAATAGTACAATATATGACCTGGACATAAACAACAATCACAAAAGGCTATGCATCACTTTATTCTTAATTTCCATCACATTTATGATGATTTTTTGGCACAATAATGCCTGGTACTGCAGATTCACTATAGAGGGATTAGTATTTGATAATTTGGAAAGGACACACTCAGGTTTAGATAGAAAACATATTATGAACTCCATAGAAATGAAGGCATACTAGAAATTACACATATTCGGCACTATAATTGCAGAAATTAAAGTATGCAATTTACTACTTATGTATGTGCAATAAAGAAATGGATAATAACCATAACTTTTATGCACAGTACACGCAACAAACACATGAAGAATGGTGACTGTGGTGACTTAAGACTGTGACAGAACCTCCTAATATGACTTTTTGAAATAGGGTCAAAAAGGGATATTAGGAGGTTCTGTCACAGATATTACCTATTAACATCTAGGATGTTACAAAGACTTAACAGTAAATAGATGAACAAGGAAGATTCAGTCACTAAATAAAAAGACAAGGGACGAGAGGGTGTTGTCCTAGCATGTTACACACAGAAATTGTAGTATTTAAAGTGTGCAATTTACTACTATTAAATGTGCAATTTACCACTAATTTCTAAAATCTGTCGGGGCAAATCACAACTAACAATTTTTTTTATATAGGAAGATAAATGTCTAGATATCTAACAGATCTATGACAAGCATTGAAGATAAATGTCTGAAATCTCTAACAGCCTCCTACCAAGAATTAGTTAAATTATTACTGCTGAAACATGGTAGTAAACTATATGCAAAGCGGAGGTTAGCTTTGCATGAGGCTACAGAGCTTAAAACGACACAGCAGCACCAATATTGAAGGACACTTAGGCCTATGCTATCAATTTTGAAGAGCCAAATATACTGAGCATTGCTGAATACCGAGTGCAGCTTTAGTATGAGAATTGAGAACCTAAGCTGCTGGAACTACCGAGTAAAGCATGCAAACACAATAAAGCGTGGACTTTACATACAGCCTTATATAAACAGCTCAAAAAAAAAAAATCTAACGTGTAGAAGCAGGATATCGAACCAAGACCAACTGATATGTGCTAATAAGCTACTGAAGCTGAAGTATAGGACTCGCCAACACAAAAAGAAAACTTGGTAATGTATCTGAACTGTAAATAGCAAGAGTTCACGTCTGCTACTGAAAGTCTGAAACTAACAAAATTCAGAGAACAAATACACTATGTTTTTTTACCAACAGTCCTAGTGTTGTAGTGTTTGTTTAAAAAATATAGCCTGAGATTAGTTTCTTCTTATATGGCCATCAAACTTAACTATACAAAGAGCTTACTTCAAATCAAAATATAAATACCACAAACCTTTAAAAAAGACTTGCAACTAAGTGGTAGTAGTCTCTAAGCTGAATTGTTTTACCTTGCTAGGCTCACGACAATCTTAAACGAGGAGTGTTAAACATCCATGCCATGAACGAAATAAAATATGGTACACGGATCCTTCAAAATATGGTACTGTTGTCTCCATGCCTTCCATGATTCTGATCCCTGACCATTAGCCAATACATACAGTGCTGCAGAATAAGAGAACACAGGATTCAGACAGGGAATATAGTTGATAGCACCAGCCATAATCGACTGTAGTACAGTTGTAGCACTAGCAGTCTAGCACCCTCTCTTTTGAGAAGGATTCAGACAGAGGAAAAGCTACACCAAAGTTTGGCATGACCTAGCTAGAACAAGCCACTATAGATACATTGATCACAGCATAGGCAGTGAAAACAAGGGAAACGGTAAGGGAAGATTTGTCACTAATAGAGCAGAGTAAATCACCAGTCAGAGCGACGCCCAGCCCACCTTCCAATATTCCCAGTGACATCTGATTGAAATTGGATTGATTTACCTGCACATGTGCCTGCGTGAATCACAAATTGGATTGGATTTACCAACACACCGAAATGACTAGATCAGAGGTGGGAAGAACAGCATCCGACCAAATCGAAGAAACAACACAGGACATTCAATACATGCATACAACACAATCAACTCAGATCCATGGATAAAAAGGAGACAACAAGAGAGAAATCACGAACCCTAGCGCGAATACTCAAGTCGCCTTTGCGTCGTCTCGAGTCGCCCGGCTCAAGGCAAACCTTCTCGCCCGACCGGGGCTCGCCACGCCAAGTTCCCCTCAACCACTTCTCCTCGGGCTCCCACACCACCGCGGGGGGCACGGGAGGGCGTCCACCACCGGGCGGGGTAGGGAATCCATCACCGCGGCTCGGGGGGCAGCTCGTGAGCTCCAATGACGCATAAGGGGTACGGAGTTGGGGACGGGCACCGACGCCGCCGTGGGATGGGCCGCCGTGCATCGCTTCCACCACCGATGCCCTCGCGCGGTCCACCGATGCGGCCGCGGCGTGCGTCGCTCCCTCCACCGGGGCCACTTTGATGCCGAGGGGGGAAGCGGATGCTGCGGCCGCCACCGTGCCGGAGATAGAGGAGAGCGGCGAGATCCGGAAATGGGTCACCGGGGGGAGGAGGGAGTGAGACAGGCGGGGGAGGGGGACGGGGAGGCTGCTCGATATGGCAACGGTGGTGTTAACCCAATGCTTCTCGGACCCAATACAACATCGAACCCAATACAACATCGAACCCGCCACGAACTTTGAATCGGACCTCGGACGGACATAGCCTCCCGCTAGCCGCGTGTCGCAAGAGAGAGGTGGAAGATTTCTTTCAAATGATAGATAGGAAAAGTGATAAAATATCAATGTCCACGTTCTAGATGATGTGGCCGAACCTACTACAAGTCATTAAACAACTTTAAACACATCATTGTTAGGGGAGTGACCATCTAAATGCGTCGAAAGAAAAGTCCGTAAACCGTATTCAAAACACATCTACAACTAAGTACCGTAGTATGAGAGTAATTGTGACGACGGGTAATTACCACCTTAAATACCACGGCCATGATTTATTACTCCAAATATACATGATTTGTCGAATAATAAACCATTAACAAAGTTGGCAATGAAGAATAGCTAGAAGGTACCATTAACTATTACAATACCCGACTTACTATCTTAAGTCTTTAATAAATAAGCATCACACAAGTTTGCGCATTATTACAAGGCGACTTATAGAAGTCCAAACTAGATTACTAAGTGAGCAACAAATACAGTTCACCACTAATATCCATAATTAGACTAAGGGGGTAATTTATTCATCCCATCCTCCATAGGAGGTGGCGAAGAACACGACTAGCTTCTTCATAGTCATCCCAATCTGCATAGGCATAACCATCATCTAGGAACTCTTGTACACATTCCTGAGGATCCTCTGAAGAGGGAGAGTTAACAAGAGTGAGTACAATGTACTCAAAGAAGCATATATGTGTATATCACGGTAATCTAAATGTTTGATCACATATCATCTTGTATGAAAATAGAATTTGTATAAAAAAGTCGATTTAATTTAGAAAACACTACTAACACTTGCATCTTGTGAAAGAGCCACCCATAGGTTCCCGTAGCCTCTGATCCAAGAGACATGACATGAATTCATGATTTTACCCTGTGCGGGTTTGTATCACTTTATCCATAATTACCTTGGCCAATTTTCCATCGCACTTCCCTTGGTGCGACTCATGGCCAAGATACCGAAACTTTCCCCATCTTGTATGATTGTACATCCACATCTACACACGTGCGCTAATATATGTGCTGATCAGTACTTCATCGACAGCTGATTGGGGATTTCATCACCCAACCCTCTCCATGCTTACCATAGGGATTATATAATAATAACTCCATGGGTAATAGAATCAGCCCGTCCCAAAGTTCCCAAAGTTCATGGTTGACACAAGTGAGAGTTGGTTATTAATCCTACTAACTTTTTCCAACCAATATACAGTAGGGTATTAGCTGCTCCATCAGCTAATCCCCTATCATCAAAGTCACATGTCATCCATCCATAATTTATTCCAGAAAATAATATTTGATGCAAGTTACTTTTATTTTCTCAAACTTTGTATAAAACTCAAAGAGAGAATGGTAAAGGAATTCTTGCCCGAGTTGTTAAGGTCTAACTTCGGGCTCGAGTTTGGTTCACTAGAAGGCCCCACACGACCTTGATAAACTTCTTGTAATTTGTATAAATATACCGATATTTAGAAAAATGACACACAAATATATACACACAATATACACAATTTAAAAGTAATATTGTGTGTGGAGTAAAACGCCGCCGGGCGTCCACATCGGCAAAATTATTTTCGACCGTTCGATCTCGGCCGACGACCGGGATCTAACTCATTCTACTGTAGCAAAGACGTATATATTTGGCCCCTCCTCCCGGTAAAAAAAAAAAAAAAAAAAAACCGTAGCCTCTCGTTCTCTCCGTCTTCTCGGGCGCTTAGCGGGAGGCGCCGCCGTGTCGGGCGCCTCCACCTCCATGGCTCCCGGCACGGCGCGGACACGGGCGGCGCCGGCCCGGCGGCGGGCGTAGCGGAGCGGGCGCCTGCCGGAAGGCGGCGCGGTGTGGCCGGCCGGCCCAGCGGCGCGGGCGGCGGCGCAGCGTGGCCCTTGGCCGGCGGCGGCTTGAGGGCGGCCGGCGGCGCGGCGGCGGCGCGGTGACCCCCCCCTCTCCTCTGCTCTCCACGTCTTCTAACCATGTAGATGACGTTCATGTGCCCCAATGGTTAGGGTTAGGGTTATGGTACGGCGGTGTGAGACTTTGGTGGTCGCTGGGGCGGTGGCGTCTTTGGTCCGACGGCGGGCACGACCCCCTTTGTGCTACTGGCGGCGGGCGGGGCACGATGTGGGCGCCGCCCCGGCCGTGTGGAGCGAGGGGCCGGGGGCGCGGCATCATGCGGCGGCGCAAGTCCCGGTGCGCGTGGCGGTGTGGGTGCCGCGGTGGATTTTTTTGGTGTTCATCGATCTTCTCCCTTTGCTAGGGTGCCGCAGCTTGCGACGGGGCAGCAGTCATGCGCCATGGTGCAGGTGACGCAAAGGATGATACATAGTACTGATTCCTCTCACACACGATTTTTTATTCTTGTGTAGTGATTTTGGTTTGACAGAGGAGTTCATTTCATAGGTCAATTTTGAGGACTATCATAGGATATGTTGTGTCTCTTACGGTTATTTGTTTCATCACCTACTTCATACTGCCATTCATCTGTGCTGTGATTGGTCCAATTGCTGAAAATAATCAACATTTAACCAATAAAGTGTTATGGACCTATGGTCAAGAATTTAGGAGAGATGAGGGGGAGTGTAGGTGCCATGGGAAGCTGGCACACAGGAAGGAGAGGATCTGGAGTGAAGAGCTACCTTTCACTATGTTTATTGGGATGGTTAGAAGGGAACTATTTATCCAAAACCGAGATTGAAGGTACTTGGTCTATGTATAAAGATATTGAAGGTACTTGGTCTATGTGTAAAGAGAACCACTAGCTTATATGGAAGGGATATATACGCTGTGTTCATTCTGTTTTACTTAGTTAGCCAAAGATTCCATCTAGAATAATTAGTTAACTCAAATTGGTGTGCATGGCTATGTGGTGGATAGAAGCGTATATGGAAGCTCAGAGGCCAATAATCTATGCTTTCAATGCCCTGTAAGGACATTGGACAGGTAATGGTATATTGTGGTTTGGTAGGGCTGGGCCAAATAATTGAGTGGATGTTGGTGCTCGCTACCATGTTTTAATCCCTCCTGATAGAATTCTACAATTTCTTGATGGTTTGTCCTACTTAGGTGTACGTTGCCATTGCCACTTACCATATGTGCATTTTTGCTGATGCTGTTGCATTGGCGGATAACTAGCTAGGATGCAAAATACTGTAGGACTTATGGCAATTTCCCAGGATGACACTGTACAACCTTTTAATTTAGTTTTTTAAATGGTACTTCATTCACGGAAATTTGTCAAAATTCATGTCTGACAACGATTGTCACAGATGCAGGAGCACAACTGCCTAATGATCTTGCAGCTTGGTCATAACTATGAGCACTAACTGGAAGTCCTAGGTGCTCTGGACACTATCCCTGCCTGTGTGTTTTAGGTACACTTGCTCTACTTTGCATTTATGTTCAACTTAGACACTCTATTTTCTAATTATATGGTGCCAACCAATTCTGAGTCAGCACTTCTAATCAAATGTTTGTTAGATCATTGAATCACCGAGTGGAGCTACAAAGACTGCCATTGATCACTTAAGAGAAAGGTACAGCTCGGACCCGAAATACAAATCTCTCCCATGCATCCTGTAGGTGGAATGTTTTGTTTTTTGATATACCGATCACATGACCACTTTTAATCTGTATATTTTTTTATTAATATCTGCTTTTGTGAAATTTACTAAGATTTTACCGATAGTGATACCCTGATGGCTAAAACAGCCAACATTTATCTATTCCAGTTCCATGGCAAGCCTAGCATATCGTACATTCGCCCTATGTATTATAGTGAAATTTACTAAGATTTTACTGCTGCATTGCTATCTGCTTTGTTGCTTATGCGGTGGCTGACCATCAGGTATGCTATCTCAACCCTAGCTTCGCCTTTTTTCCAGGCTAAAACTGTTATTATGCGAATCATTTTCTGAAAGGGAAAAAGTTTTGTTTCACTGTTGCAAACCTTTGTCTTTTTTATGGGGCCACACATTACTGTGTAGACTACAGAATTGCAGTCTTGGATTTCATTGACATTATGATTTGATCTGCTCACTATTAATTGAGAAAAAAATTATCCACCGACAGTGTTTCCCCCCTGTCCACTGGGTCCCTCCAATTGCAGGCTTTGCTTCTTCGTGGAAATGGTCTAGCTTGTTAGCTGGTGGAAATAACAAAGTTTTGCATCTGCTATTCAATGTTTCTCCTTCTCTTTCACCAAACATTTTGGTTACTCCAAAAAGAGAAGAGATTAGGTGCATCAATCCAAAATATTCTGAATTCAGACTCCTTAGATAACAACTTCTCCATGGCACATGTTACCTCTAATATCTATGGTATTTTCCATTTCAGCCGGCCACCTCACCTCCGCTTACCTATACACAAATAGATTACTATTATTTAAATTCAGACAAAAGTTGTAATGTTGTTTACTACATTATACCTTTTTGGGAGCTCGGCTCAATAGCTTGGCACTTAATATACAATATATAAAAACTACCTCCAAACAAGATTTTTGGTACTGCGTCAGTGGGTTTTGTATGCTAATTTATTTAAACATCACTTGCGTTCTCAGACTAGAATGGTTTCCAAAATCATTGTTATACAATCAATTTTGTTTGGGTTGTTATATATCCTTCTCTAAAGGTCTCAGTGCATGTTGTTATATATCCTTCTCTAAAGGATTTAGTATATGTCTACCCAAACATTCCAGTTATACTGAACACAAAATTCACTATATTATAGTATTTTCAAATATGCCTATTTTGTTTCATATTTTCATCCAAGTTTTTTTTTGAAATAACATATCATGATCTCAAGACCAATCCTTATGGTATCTTATTACTCATGCAGTTGCCTATTTTTGTTATATCTTGCAGGTCATAAGAGATGAACCAATGTCTCGGATGCAAGGGTTATGCCTGTCTGTCGCAAGTTGACTCAACTGAATAGATTAAGGCCATTCTGGCTGGTGGCAGTGTGCATCAATGACATCAAAGGCAAAACAACACTCAGCTGCAAGGAAGGCTGAACAAGCTGCATCCACAAGGAATACCAAAGGGGAAGCGTATATACGAGACTATCAGCCACTGCTTAGCACTCTAGGGATTGTGTTTCATGTCTATTGTTAGGCAATGTTTCACCAAAGGCTCGATGAGATACTTAGAGTAGGTTCTTCTCAACCTTTCGTTAACCAAACCTAATGTTTGATTGGCTGAATGGGATTTATTCTGCTCTGCAGGGTTGGTTGGAGCTAGATGCAGCTGTAAAATCTGGTCTGCCACCAAGGTTTGGAACGCGGCTCAGTGCTATTGTCAACTCTTATCTATCAGAGTGGATGATCTAACTAATTATCAACATAGATTTCCACTTTGAAAATTAAGATAAACACAGTGGCTGCCATGAATCTATGTTCAGAAGTTGAATTTTGCTAGATTTAACAGCTTGCTTTGGTTCATTCTTTTGGGACTTGACAAAAATTCTGATTCCTTTTCCTTTTATTTTACATCTAATCATGGACTGTCTATATGGAAACTAAGTTGGTATCTAGCAATAATCTAATTAATGGTTTCCTTATAATGGCTCACTTTTTCTCCTTTTGTTACTCCTATGAAAGGAGATGCATTAAACTGGTACTGGATTAAGTGCTCTACTCTCTTCATCTTGAAACAATTTGAACTATCTGGAGGCATACAAATTATCAATCACTACTCCACCAAAGAAGTTATACAAGCTTCCTTGTCGTCCTTGCACCAGCCTCTGGTGATTCATGATTAGGTTATTTGGTGATGGCTGGGCTTGGAAGAGGAGATGGTTGTGGTAATTTTGATTTGGACATATGGATTTGGTGTGTGGCGTAGGAAGTGGTGATTTCTGATTTTTTTACATTTGGATTTGGTGATGACAGGTTTTGTATAGGTTTATAGTGAGTCCCTTTGTTAAATCCCAGTAATATATTTATATGATAATAAATCTGAGACTCATACTTTGTTATATGTAACTGTTCAGGTCTAGAGTTCAGAGATCCATACACTTGAGAATAAGATGGTTTGCGTCTCCAAAAACGAAGCCTTGGTGAGTCTGCATAAAATGGAATGGGTGTTTCTTCCCGATTTAAAGTTGTGATAGCAAGGTTTTTCCAAGACTAAGAGGGGAAATTATGCTGCCTTCCTCTTCAATTAGCTCGCCAGGTAGAGCGGTGTTCTTTCTCCCTCTATTCTCTGCTCTATATTTTCAATTATATTTCGCTCACTACAATGGAGATGCGTGTATTAGTTGTTCTTTGATAGTTCCTGGTAAGATACATGTCTCCTAATAATTTTGGAAAAAAGTTTCATGTATCTGTGCTTTTACGACAGCAAACTGAAACAATGGTTCTCAGTTGTATGCTGGCTTGCTTTATTCTAGAGTTGACAATTAACTATGCACTTCCAGAGTTGGCTGCAAGAACTTTTTAGCTATTTTCTATTGCAGACTGAAACAATGGTTCTCATTCTTTGGCTTCTTTCTAATGATGCAGTACTCACAAAAGAGAACTTGAAAAAAAGAAAATGGGAAGGGGACTATTGTTGTGCTTTTTGTGATAGCTTTGAAACTGCAGATAATCTTTTCTTTCAATGTTCTTTTGCAAAAATGATTTGGGCTATAGTTGCCAAAAGTCTTGGAGCCTCTGAAATTCCACAGAATTTGGAGCAATATTGGGTGTGGTGTAAGAAATGGATCCCTTTAGGTGATAACTTTTATGCAATGGGTGTTGGGGCCATTTGTTGGGCTATATGGATCTGTAGAAATAAAGTTGTTTTTGACAAAATAACAATCAAGAATGCTATTGGCATTTTCTGTCAAATTCATGCTTGTATGAAATATTGGGCAGGACTGTATGGTGAATCTGATAAAGAAATGTGGATAAATGGGGCAAATGCAATGCTCAGAATCGCCAAGGACATCTTATCAGCTCAATCAGGTGGACAGTACAATCAACAGGTGATGCAGGACAAGAACACTGAGGAAGAGGAGGAAGACACTACTGAAGACTGAAGACCGATGTAACAAAAGACCTGATGGCGAACTGCTGCTTGACCCCTCAGTTGAAAGTGATGTGCCTGCTGTTGATCCTGTTATTTGGCTGTTTGAAAGAAACTTTGGTACTGTGATCTCTTTTGCTGTTGAGGTCGTGAGAAAGGACCCTTTGTCAGGTCGTTGGCATTAGATGTTTAGCAGTTTTGAACCTGGTTTACAGCAAGTTGTTATGTGAACCCGAGTAGCTGAAACTCTGTCTATGACAGGGAAGGTAGTTAACGTCTAGGCTCTCTTGCCGTTTCTAATTGCTTTTCTGTAATGTCTCCCGAATGTTTGTATTTCCGTTATTAATGGAAATGGGGTATATCCTCGCGTGGAAAAAAAAAGTTCTCTATCAAAATCCTTGCTGAATTGTTGTCTTTTCTAGGAGCTTCAGTCTTGGACTACACTGTCTTTTTTTTTTGGTAACATGCTCCCTGAGAGATCAATGATCATATTACTGTGATGTTCAGATCATGTCTACGAATTTATCGTGGCCTATTCTGCAATGTTTATCTTAGAATATCGACTTTGGCAAGCACTCGCGCGCATGGGCACGCGCAAATCACTAGTATATATATATAGCCATTTGTTCATCCTACAGGCAAGAAATAGCTTTCTGTTACTTGTATCAATTTTGTTGTGATTTATAAAAGGATATAGCATAGCTGTGCTTAGGGAGTAATTTGATAGTTTATTATTTGTTAAGCTGATTTGTGCTCTCACCTTGTAATAAACTGAAGTCAATCTACCATGTACTACTAATCTGCAGTCCCCGAAAGCAAAACAATAGACAGGGCAAGTGGGAAATACACACACGCACTCTTCCTTTCTCCCTTCCCTTCCCTTCCTTCTCTCTCTATTTCTTTTCCCTTTCACCAGGTCGACAGCAGCCATAGCTGAGTGCCCTCTGCTCCCTTCCTCTCTCTAGATCCACAACTATGGCTGGCTCTCCAAGGATTGCTACCCCCAAAATAAATCTCGGTGGTTCCTAGCTGCTGTGTATTATTTCCCTTTTTGCTTTTCCCTTGATTTCTTTCCCTCTCTTGTGCGTGCAGGTCGGCGGCGTGCTTCACCGAGGTGCCAAGCCCGGCAGCCATGGCGCCCAAAGGCAGAGCCAAGGAGCACGTGATGTTGGTGTGTGGCTGTGTGCAGGGATTTGGATTGCAGCAACAACTCCCTCAATCTGACTGTAAGTGCCCTTGTGCTCATACCTGTGCTTAGTTTATATTGTCTTTGACTCAAGATTACAGGCTGTGTGCTGCTAGATGTGAAGTCTCTTGGCTTATTATTTATTTTCCCAAGTTGAGATGTGAAATATTGTGCTAGAAGATTACTAGTTAGGCCTCAGTCTGTTAACAGCTATTTCATCATTTTTCTTGAAGCCTGGACATTTTATCAGTATGTCTTTGCTGTGGAAAAAATTTTTAGTATAACCCCACTATTTATCTAACTGGCATGTGCTCTGTGTCCTTGGTAGAGAGAAGGGAAAATATTCTAAGATTTGCCTGACCCTCACCTTAATCTCAGACACTTGCTCCTCCTCTTGCAGATCTTGGTGCTCCAATTTGCTTCAAGAGCTGTATGCAACCACCTGGCTCTTTGGTGACTCCTGGTCAGCACCCCCTCTCACCCCAGGTTACTCTCCATGGAGGTCAAGTTACCATCTTTGTGCTGGTGGAAAAGCTAGTGTTTTTCTCAAGAATTAGTGTACGAAGTGTTCTTCTAGGGGCTCAAACTTGAGTGGAGAGGGCAAGAACTAGAACTGAATAGCTTGCTGCTCGTGGAGGCAAGTCCTGAACCCCCATTTATTTTATTACCAGTCATGGCTCAGTCAAAGAGATTCACTGTATGCTGTCCAGCTGTTGCTAGTAGAGTGGATAATCTCATTCTAGAAGGGCATGGCTACACCTCCCGTGTACCAACTTTGTGAACTGTGGCTATGGTGTAATGTAACCCAAAATAAACGCAATTTTTGACTTTTACAAACTGTGTTTGACCGTTAGTCTTATTTAACTTTCTTCTACAAATATTATCACTTTTATTATGACTTACTACATCACAAACGATATTTTAACAACATAATTTGTTTTATAATTTAAATAAAATTTTTGAATAAGGCGAGAGTGGTCAAACATAGTTTCTAAAAAGTTAAAGAATTGCGTTTATTTTGGGACGGAAAGAGTACTCTATTGTACTTAAATATGCAAAAGAATGGTGGCTGAGTCTTTCTTGTGGAGTGGACTTGGTCCACCGGTGTACCTAAACACCACCAGAGTTTAATAGTTGATTTAGGCAATTTAATATCAAAACATACTAATTGTCTAGCTTGTGTTAATTGATTTACCATTACTGTGCACTTAGCTATAATTAATCATGGACTAAAATGTGGGTCGTTACAGTAATACAAAGCAGTAGGCATATGCAAAAATGCAGTACGGCTGATAAGCCAGCTGAAACGAGCAGGAGAGTAGGGCCACTAGACAAAATAAAACCAGCGAAGCTCGTCTTCATCAAATACAAGGTTTATCCAGAGAAATTCAAATTTTAGAGCTGAATTACTTACTCCGGTCCAAATCCATCTCGTCGTAGGCCACCAAGCTGTTGCGTGAAGAACTCCACCAAGTCCATCTCATACGCGATGTAGGCCACCCTCTTGCGATTCCGTTTACCATGTGACGAGGAAAAGTTCATGATTTTACCTGCTTTTTGCATAGCCTTGTTGTGCAGATCGAGGATGAAGACGTCGCCGCTATTGTAGAACACGAGAATGGATCCCTTGCCGAAGTTACACCACTCCTCCTGCTTGGACTGCCAATTTGGGTATTTGTCTACTGCTGGTGGTATCCTAAAGGAAGTGCCTGGCCACGCCGCCGCCGCCGCGGCGGCACTTCCGTCTTCTTCGGCTCCGGCTGGCTGAGTCCATACAGTCACATGTGCATAATACACGGAGGCGACCGCAAGCTTGCCGTCTCTGGTGACGCAGAGGAGCGGTTTGCCTCCGCCACGGACGGGGAGCTTTGTCAGGGAGATGTCTCCCGTGGCCACCTCCACGCTGAGCTTGTACAGGCGATTTTCACATGTGGCTGCGTCCCCGCGCCGTACAAGGCCATGATCATCGATGCACAGCCAGTGCGCCGCGCCCTGGTGAACGACGGCGGATCTCTCGCCCACCATGGAGTAGCGGTTAGTTTCCAGGCACCTGGTGTGCCTTGTCCAGCTTCGCGTGGCGGCGGAGTAGGAGTGGAGGTAATGAGGATCCATAACACTATCAGGTTTGCTGATGACGAGCAGCTGCGAGAAGGTGAAGCGCCGCTGTGCTGACGGTGTCCCGTCGAGATCACTGTCGGCGGCTGTGACGATGGCGTAGCCTGCGTGCACGCAACCAGCAGTATCAAAGCTCCACTGATCTGCACCAGCATCAGCAAAGCCCCACTGCTGAGGTGCGTGCACGCAATCAGAATTAGGAAAAGCTCCACTCCAGAGGTGGGAGAACGTGGCGGTCGCCGCCGGTGATCGGGTTGCAGATGCCAAACAGGTGCCCGTCCATCTCCGCATCCGCGCGAGGGGCGAGGTGCATCAGGACGATGCCGTGGCGCGCCGATAGGGGCTCAGCGTAGTTGAAGGTGCCGTCGTCGTCGGCGACCAAGGAGGAGAGGGGGCCCGCGAGGCCGCGCGGCGACCCCGGCGCCGGCAGGAAGGTGGGCGCGAAGGCCGACGCGCGCTGCGCCATCCGCGCCTGCACCATCGCCGGGTCCATGCGATCGAATCCAGTGTCCTGCAGGAAGATGCCGAGGAGGCGCGAGCGGGGTCGCCCTCCTGGAGCTGGCCCGGGCATAGCATCTCGCGGAGGGAGGCCGGGTCGGTGAAGCGGCTGAGCCACCCGCGGCATGTCACGGCCAACATGAAGAGGGACCTGATGCTGCCCACGCGGGACAAGACCTCGAGGAGGAGGTTCTCCGGCAAAGCCGCGACGATGGAGCCCATGGTGGAGTCGGTGGGATGTGCTGGTGCCGGTGCTTGGGGAGAAGAGGTAGAGACGGTGGTGCGGCAGGTTGCCATTGCAGTTGCGCTCGCCGAGGAGGCCGCCGCGTGAGCCTGTGTGCTTTCCGCGTGACCCAGCGGGTGAATGGGGATGGGAAGAAACGAAATGGAAGAAGGATGGATGGCCTAGATTACACGGAGAGCTATGATTAGGGTTTCTATTTGATGGGCTCTTTTTTTTTTTTTTTTTTTTTTTTTTTTGAGCAAAATTTGATGGGCTCTTAACGGGCTAGCAAATAAACGGGCCGTGCTATTTACATGGATCTTTTTTTGTCTTCCGGGCCATCTAGACAAATTGTGCACCTCCAAAAAAACACAAATTTCGGTTGATAGACATGCCAAATCTACTCTTGTAGTCTGGTTCAGTTCATAGAAAGAGCTTCGTCTCAAAAAAAAAAAAAAAAAAGTTCATAGAAAGAGCTCTCAATCATCTTGAGTTGCAATATGCAACAGGAAAATGCATTCTCAATTGTAATTTGTAAGTCACCCTAAACACTGAGAAGATGTCGTGTTTATACTATCTTATGAACACAAAATACTGTCAGAGACATTCTGAATGGCTGATAAACGATGATACACACAATTGAACAGGCTGGTCACCTCAACGGCTCAACCATCCCAATGCTTTCCATGTTCTCTGGAATTCTCCATTTCGATTACTGAAATGATGGAAAGACAAGCAGTCTGATAAAAAAAAACAGAAGGGAGAAAAACAGAGGACTAACCTACTTGATTTAAGCAACTAATAACCTTACAACACAGTTTAAACTTTAAAGAGTATAACGTCTTTAAACAACTAATAACCTTGCAACACAGTTTAACCTTGCAATCTTCCCGTGCAGAAGTCGCCATCGCCACCGTTGCCGCACCGGAGCAAGAGGATCGCCCGCGGAGCCGCTATCGCGTCTCCTAGTTGCGAAACGGGCGAGATATTGGCGATCACGGCGGATGGGGTTCATCGACCGTTGCGGGGAAGCCCACAACTGCGGAGAAGGGAGGCGTCACGACAAGCGCCTCGTGGATCCTAACCCCTCTCATAAGGAGGCGCGCTGCGGCGGATCCTCGCAGGTGGGACGCCGAGGCGTCGGGCGCTGCGCTAGCCGGCGCGCGATCGTCGGAAGCGTCTGATTGTTCGATTAGCGAGTAATAGTGTCTCGATATCCTTCCGCTAGGGTGGGCTGAAGCGATTGTATAACTCTTTCCCCCTAGTGCGTCACTCCCCCTAGTGCGTCACTTGTGGCGCGTCGTTGTAAACTTTGTTATCTTTCTGCTTAATACAAAAGATCGCAAACCTTTTTGCGTATCGAGAAAAAAAAAAAAAGACAACGTCTTGGACAAAAACAATTGTGAGTTGGTTGGACAGTAGAACACTTGTTTACAGAATCTACTACTCCTTGGGCCCGTTTCTCTTCAGCTTCATCGATGTAAACTGTAAACATGAGCACTTCACCTCACATCTGAATAGACTGATTAGAAACCACTCCAAAACGTTGCCACGCACTTGCATGCTCGTGCAGCAGTCTATGACCGAAGAGAAGCCAGCAGCAGCAGCAATGGGAAACGGAGGGCAAGGAGAAGAGATGGCCACGCTGAAGAGACAGCAGCCGCAAGAAAACAACAACTGGGGGCAGGCAAGGCAACCGAAACAAGAGCAGCGGTGGAGTTCATCCTGCCATCCGCGCCGAAGTTGGATGGGATCGATCGACAGCGTTTTCTCGAAAGAAAGTGGCACGGACGCTCATAGAATATTCAGTGAGTGAACACATCGATTTTATATATTTTTTTTTGAGAATTACACAGTATAACGCCAGACGCTCACAACACGCCGCACACTCACCCCTATGAACACACGTCGCATGAACCCTACCCCTATGAAGACCCTCCGAAGGAGGCTGGGCGTTCGGCGGATCTGGAGATTCCGAAAGTCACCATAGCGCCTGTCGGCGGGGACGCCGCTACCACTTAATGCATAACGCCGGTAAATCCTTGGGAAAATCCCGGGAAAAGGTCGCGGCACCGGGATTTGAACCCGGTGGGTAGCGTCGTCATTTGGACCGTCCCTACCATTTGGATTTCTAAGCCAATTCGCACACATCGATTTTATATGGAGAAGGAAGGTGAACTTTTGGTCCAATTCTGAGCCCATAACACCAACTTAGTGGGTGAACTTTCGGCCCAATTTTTCGACCTGGTCTTGGGTCCTGTAGCAAAGAAAACTATCTGATCTTCCGAAAGCACGGCATCTGGCCTGGTCTTGGGTCCTCTAGCACCCAGTAGAGGCAGAGTGAACTTTAAAAGTTCTAACAAAACGGAGCGAATTAGAGCAACTTCAACAGTTTTGTGGTTTGCCAATTACCCTTGTTTGTCAACTCTCAACAAAAAAGAAGGTCTTCTCCAATAGTTTGGCAATTTTGGTTTGGCAAATAAGAAAAGTGACCCGGGAATAGATCGGTAGTTGGGTTACGTGCTTGCGGACACCACTCGTGAGACTTTGGCTAAATCTGAGGGCGTCCTTGGGCCCGTCTTGCGGGCTTTGCGACCGAACAGGGGCCCCAAAACCAAGGGCCCCAAGATTTACAAAGTATATTAACTATATATAATAGTTTTGGGCTTTTTATTTAATTAAAAATCAGTCTAAGTTGGTCCAAAATGTGGCCTGTTTCACGTAATCCTTGGTCCCAAGATTCACGTAAGTTGGAGTCGGATGGTGACCTTTGCTTCGAGGGAGGCGTCACGATGCCGCCGGCCGCTACTACCAATTTCACATAATCCTTGGCCCCGACCGTCAAACCTATCGGTCGACTTAAATCGATTCGTCACTTCGAGCGGTTCGTCGGCCCTTCGACCGTTAGTTCATCGCTGGGCGGTTCAAGTTCTCAGCCTCGCCTCGCGGATCACCCTCGCCGTTGGAGAGATAAATGTGCTCAGCGCCAACTTGAGAAAGAAAAGGAGCATTGGAGACAAGTTATACAACAGGTATAATTTCTGGATATGCTACTATACTTTGTGATATAAGTAATATATTGATTGATATTTGGTATTAGTTTCTTGTTTTCGTACTAGAAATTAGGCCCCCACTTGTGCTTTGAACTGGGCCTCGTTTTTTTGCCGGGGCCTTGTGGCTAAATATAGTGTTCAACAAGGGCCATACAAGCGCCATGCATGCCAAATGCCAAAGCTCCTAACACGCAAATAAATATGCGCCAAAAGCGCCAATTCTTGCAAAACTCACTAAAATGCTAAACCGATTTGCCAAACTTTGGAGCATCATTTTAGAGCTTTTTGGCAAAAAATACAAATGCCAAACTCATCCGCATAACTGTTGGAGATGCTTAGAGCAAGCTTACAGAGTGCAACAACGCAGTGCATGCTATTTTATCCATGGTTTGCCCTTGCCCATAAACTCAGAGCTTAGAGGCCTAACACAGAAAATTGTTAAACTAGGGGTCTCAAACTGAGAAAAAACGAAACTAATGTAGTGTAACCAACGCGGCAACAGCCATCCTAGCAAAACAATGAAATACAAATCCAACAATCATATACTCTCTCTCCATTCTAAATTATAATTTGATTTGATTTATCATAAGTCAATAATTTTAACTTTAACCAAGTTTATAGAAAATATATATATGCGGAAACATCTAGAACATCAAAATTGTTTCATTAGTCTTGTTCACGCAATATATTTTTTGATACAATGTTTTTAGATGGCAACACGTTCTTCTAAATATATATAGACAAAAATTTAGATAAGTTTTATTCAGTATAAATCTGAAGTAAACTGTAAATTTAAACAGTATACAATATATAGTCTGATTTCATTATATTCCTGCACTGATGCTGTCACGAAATCGAACCGGCACCGAGGACTCCACACGTGCATGTTTGGTCCATTTCTAGCGCTAGTATCGTCACAGCTGGGCGTTTGTTAGCATGCACCGAATACTGAAAGCACGCACCAACACACATGAGCTACACCAACCTACGACTACGACTGATGCAGAAGAACTGGCAGGTCAAGAATCTTTAGTTGTTGCCGCTAGCTAGAGCTACAAACTGTTGTGTCCGTGTCCAAAACCAAAACACCCGGAAATGGACCGGCCTATCATCGAAAAGAGATCGGTGCCGATTGCCGCAGCTGAGAGAAGTGAGAATTCCTTGTCACCCTCATCCATCAGGTGTAGCCTGATCAGCTCTTCTTTTTAAGCAGCTCGATCCAGTGTACAAATCGATCCGAGTGATACAGTTCGTTTCTGTGTTGGACAGTTCATTGCTATCTTCAATGCTAGTGGGCCAAGTTATTAGGACCGGACCGGACATCGAACCGGTGAGCTCTTCGGTTCGATGGTTCACCTGGTCCGACCGTTAAGAACGGTTGAACCGCCCGGTCGATTGTTTTGGACCGGATGTATTTGACTATCTCTTGCCGGCTCCGCGTGAGAGCTCCCTTTAAACTTCTCCTGTTCTCTCGTAAACTCAGTAGAGTATAATTCATAACAGACACGGACACATGAGCAGAGTTCAAGATTTGGCGTCACTGAATAGACGATGACGTTAATGACTTTTAGGTGTCATAATATAATATTGTATAGAGATAGAGATAAAGATAGAGATACAGATAAAAATATAGATGTTGATATAAATATAATTGGAAAAAGTCTACATCACCCCGGGACCTTTGCTCATGTGTCTAATTCACCCCCTGAACTATAAAACCATATATCTACCACCCTAAACTTCTTCAAACCAGTTATTTAACCCCCTTGAGTGGTTTTGATTCCGGTTTTGTTGAGCTGGCAGTTCACGCTATAGTTCGCCTTCACATATTGACGCGCAGCTCGCCACCGCAGCCATGCCGGCGCCGCTAGCCTATCGCCACGACCCCTCTATCTCAATATCTCCCGGCATGACCAGCTCATTGCCATCTCTGGAGGCCATTGCCGGCGCGTTGTCACCCACTGCATAATTGCACGGCCGTTCCTCGAGCGTCGTCTCCGAGCTCCCTCGAGTGCACCGAGGTCGAGCAGGCTGTGATCGCTACACTTGCCAGGCATAGTAGGTGCTTCGATTCGGCGCCTTCATCATCGTCCTCTGTGAACTGCGCGGCGTGCGGCGTTGCCTGCAAAATGCTGGGCGCCGGCTCTCGACCAGTTGCGCCTCGTGTTGATCATGGACCTCCGTACGCTATTGTTGGAGCTTCCGCGGAGAGCCCTGGGCCTGAGTTATGGCGTTTGGCCTTCATACCGAAGCTCTAGCTTGCTTCCTTACGTCATGTACACACATGACCGATAGGTTCATTTCATGCACAGCCTGCTTCATCGTCTCCCGTTAATAGAAGACATAAACGCCAGAGCAATTTGCAGGTTCCTTCTCTGTCTTCTTGCCTCTCTATATGCATGCACGCGCGCACAGTAAAGCTTCATTTGCTGGAATGCAATGCCACTCACCTGAGCGGCCGCGCAGCCTAACGAGTGGACCAAATTTGTTGCTGCAGCTAGGTCCTTTTGCATGCATGCACAGGTGGGCCCCGCGCGGTCAACATGCATGTGCCTCACAATGTCTTTTTGCCTGAAGATTCTTGCCTCGCGTCCCTTCCTCACAACGAACTCCGCAGGCACCTCGAACTCCGTTAGGCTTTTTTTTTTGCTGTACGTCAGTGCTGTACGTACTGGACTTATTTTTTGTGCTTAGTTTGTAGAGCTTTTAATTTTTGTTCGAATTCTACTTATAGCCTTTTTAAAAAATTGTCTGATTGCAGTCTTACGGTCTTTTATCTGCTTTAATTTAAAGCCGAGATTGAATTTGTACATGCATACAATCTTTGAAATTTTGAGTTCGAGTTAGGATCGGATCGTCTCACAACACATAAATTTTTTTATGCACGGTACATTCCTGCTGGATTTTTAAAAGCGCGATATAGATATACCATGTTTGTACATCATATCCTTAGTGTCCACAAAAAGAATTGCCGAGCCTCGTTTTTGCAAAATACAGCAGGTGTGCTATATGATGTCCGCAACTCTTAGTTAAATAGTTATTACACTTCAGTCAGCTTAAATGCATTAGTTAATGGCGTCTTGAATACATTTTGGATACTCCCCAACGTTTCCATCCATTTTCGATAGGCTGGTGCAGGTTGACCTTCTGGAGCTGCATTGCTTCCTGCAAAAACCTTTCAGCATTACGTTTTTTTTTTTTTTTTTTTTTGCATGCGTACTATTCTATTTCCTTAACTTGCACCTTAGTAAGTATCCTTGTTAGTATGTCTCCGTCGAAGTATCTTGCAAACCACATTGTGTACATACATTGCAAACCACATTAGTTAATGGCGCCCACACCTGTTTCAAGGATTTAGCGCCCACATCCTGTTTCAAGGATATCTGCGGTGGGTTCTCCCCTATTCTATTTCCTTAACGCACCTTAGTAAGTATCCTTGTTAGTATGGCTGCGCTGTCGGTGAGGCCCGAATCCGCAGGCTTCCTTCGTCATTGCCGCGGAGCCGGAAATCCGGATCTAGTGTTCTCGCAAAAAATGAACGGAGTTAGAGGAGTACATTCATTACGACGAGTGTAGGAATACATAGATGTAGGCGGAAGGAAAGTGGACGACCGGGTGGAGGGAGGAAGAGACATAGATGGAGGACGGGGCGGGGCGGCCACCGACGGTGGCGTCGGCGAGATGGGGTTTAGGTTCGGTGAGGACGGCGGGGGGAGACCTTGATGCGGGGAGTGGTTCAATGGGGAGGTACACCTTGATGCAGGCGATTAGGGCGCAAAGGGGAGGTAAAGTTCGATATGGAGGGGGACGGGGACGGCCGCCGGCGATGGCGTCGGCGACGGTGGTTGAGGAGATTGAGTACGGCGGGGGAGACCGGTTGAGGTAGGCGACTCTCTGGGGTATGTCTTGAAAACTGGATGGGAGTCGCAAAAAAAAAATGTCTGAACAATGACAATGCTGAGGCACGAGGCAGTCGTTATCAGGCAGTTTGCGAGGCCAGGCAATATGGAGTGTTGACCAGACCTGGGCCCACAAAAGTTAAAGTATTATTTTGCATGCATGCAAACATGGCCCTACAGCTGCATGCAAAGATTCACATATAAGCTGCGCGGCCGCTCAGGTGAGCAGAAATTCCGCTCTGGCTTCATTTGCTTCTTTATTTTTTTTTTTCTAGATATTTTTGCCTGGACGCCATGAACAGATTATATACACATTGATACACGCACACACCGGAGCCGCCATGGACGTTGCCCCTTTCTTGCCCTGCTCTCTTTGCGTCGCCCTGCCGACGCGGCCAGCCCCAGCCCGCATTTGAGCCCAGCGCCACTG
Source organism: Hyparrhenia diplandra (assembly GCA_015847255.1). NCBI lineage: Eukaryota > Viridiplantae > Streptophyta > Magnoliopsida > Poales > Poaceae > Hyparrhenia > Hyparrhenia diplandra. The sequence continues at coordinate 80,408 of JADLZK010001522.1, read as the reverse complement.
GCGGCCAGCCTACATCTCGGTTGCAACCTGTTGGCTTTGCTGTCGACGCCGGATCTTAGGCCGTTCGCTGCCCCCTTTGCTCCGATCCCTCATCTCTGTCGTTCGTTTCCTGTGAGGCATGGGGCCAAACATCAACTTGTCTTCCCGAGCCGGCCAGCTTGGACTACCACATCAACAAAACCGGCATCTTAAACCACTAGAGGGGGTCAAATAACCGGTTTAGAGAAGTTTGGGGTGTAGGATATATGGTTTTATAGTTCAGGGTGTAAATTAGACATAGGAGCAAAGGTCAGGGGGTGATGTAGACTTTTTCCAAATATAATTGGTTGTGCCGGCCATGCCGCGGTGGTTGGATCATAAAGAGTTGTTAGAGAGTGAGAACCGTTCAGATATGAAAATAACAATTTCAAGCTAAAAAGCTGTGCAGATGATCCGTTAGAAATCTGTTATTTTTTATCTCACAAACGAAGTCGAGTTTGACAAGATATTTTACATGATCGTGTATCATATCATTTATATGTGTCATTTTTTGTCTGAATTAAGACGATATTTTTGGCGTGGTTTGCACCACGGATTTTCATGGAGGTTGTGGTTTACACCAGATATGTTCCCTTCACCAAATAGGGCTATACACTATTGTGTGCTATTTCCCTTAATGCAATAAGTGTAATAGCAAGCTTTCGAAAAAAAAAAAACTATTGTGTGCTATAATCAGCAGAAACCAAAAGGAGGGGCCAACTCTACGCAAAATAACCCTGTCACAGCCTCGTCATTTTCATCTTCATCCGGCGGCCTATGTGTACAGTACACTACAAATGCACGTTCAGTATGACATCACATCGTTTATCAGTTCTCGTCACCCATCCAAACGGTCTAACAAGTACGTATCTTAATTTTTGTGTAGAGCTCCTGATGATTAGAAAAGAAAATATCATTATAATTAGAAATTTAGAAAGAAAAAGAATAGGGGCAAATGCTTGCTGCCAAGCCTTTGACCAAACCTGACGCCTGACGTCCAGGCCAGGCTCCAGGCTTCGTCCTCAATCACTCACGCACGGCGGCACGTAGTACGTGTGTAAACGCCGCCCTCGTCACGCGAATGACACGCAGCGGCGGCACACGGCACGTTACCGGCGCGACGAGACCACGTCGCGTCATGAGAAAGTGGGGCGCGCCGCGCCGACGTACACAACCAGCCAACGGGTAAAGCGCGCGGCCGGAACCGACGTGTCAAAAGCCGCTATGCACGGACACGCACAGCCACACTCACACGCATGTACGCGCCGGCCGGCCGGTGCATCCGACGGCGGCGAACTCGCGGTCGATCGGCGGCCAAAACACTAGGTCGTCAGCATCCATCCGTTACTCCGCGAGATTTCACGAATTTACGTGATCGGCCACGGCCGTCTGTAGCGATCTCACTCACACGGAAAACCACGCCGGTGGCCGGGTGCCCGGGTGGGTCTGGCGTGCGTGCGTGGGCGTCGTGTCCGGGCGGTCGTCGCTCCGATCCCCTCGCACGCCGTCCTATCCTATCCGACGTGACCCGACGCGCGCGCGCGCGGGCATCGCCCCCATGCGTCGCTCGCTGCCGCTTGCCGTCGGGCGTCCCAAGCCAAGCCGTGCCCGTAAGCGCCGTGGTGCGCCACAGCATCCATCGCCCGCGACGGCCACCGGTTTGTCGTGGCACATGGACCGAGAAAGGCGATCGAGCGATCGATACGACCGGTCCCATTCCTCAGCAGCGCGACTGCTGGCTCGTGAGCCGCGGAGCCGTCGAGTCCGATGCACGGAAACGGAGGCAAGCGCAGACGGCAGCTAGGCGCGCCGCGTGCCCAGACAATGTTCGGAGCTCGTCGCGTGGGCACGCACGGATTGAGCACGAAGGCGAGGAGGCCCCAGGCCCGGAAGCGGAAGGAAAGCATCGCGTACGTTCCGACTGGAGAGCGCGGCCGTGAGGTGACTGATGATCATGCGGGTGCTGATGTTGAGACGCTTGACCACAGAAGTACAGAACCACAGGGGCTGGACAAAATCTGGGCTCCTTGTACCCCCGTGTCTCTCACCCCGGCTGCGGTTGACCTGCAGGCATTTATATTTATTTTTCATTAGAAAGAAAATCCTTACAAATGGCTATTTCTCTATTGTGTTATTGTGTCCTATGTTGCACTGTCTCTCGATGGTCTCTCAATCCATCTGTAAGGAACTGCATATGAAACATACGAACCATTTTTAAGTCCTGTTTCATATGCAATGTGATCTTCAATTGAGAAGAGAACAGAGAGATTAGAGGAAGGAATTGCTTAAGAACAAAGATGGTTCTTGGCAAGGGGAGGGGACAATGGCAGCAGGGGTCTACGCCTACGCCTGGCCCATTGTGTGGAGGACGGCGGCACAGAGAGAGAAGGATAAGGGTAAGAAGTTTATATTTCTTCTTAACAGAAAGGATACATTTCCTCTTTATTTATTGTGAGGATTCAACTTCGACTTGGTGTAAAATAATCCTAACTTTTTGACTCTTCTTAATTCTGATGAATCTAGGTGGGACGTGTAGCGCTATAGTCCTTGAGGGTACCATTCATGTGGGGCAATATTGGGCCTGTCTTGGGCCCGACACCTCCATCGCATATCGCGGATGGATTGGAACTTGATAGATAAAGGTTGATGTACTTACCTTTTCTGACTGTTTATGTATTTTTCCCATTTCTTGTTGTAAAATATCATCAATACTACCCTTTCCCTCAAAAAAAAAAGAAAGAAGAAGAAGAGGTCAGCGCCAACTCTGTAAACCCAAACCTAGCAAAGAACTCGCCTCATTTGCGCACCTACTTAACCCTATAGCGCACAATGGCTCAAGCGTCGATGGAGAGACATACTAAAATTGAAATGTGTAGTTCAAGGATGTATCTCAGGCATGGGTGATACAGTTGGTCTTTGGGAGGATAACATTCAACATTAGACTTTTTATTCTAAATCCCCTAATCTCTACTCCTATGCCCACGATAAAAAAGCTTTCACTCAAGGCATATCTGGCTATAGTACGAATTGCTGGATCTATTCAGGTTGCCAATGTGCAGAATGACATTCAATGAGTTCCTTATCTTCAAGGATGATTTAGAATCTCTTAGAACAGAGAAGAGAATGATGAAACTGATGTCTGGATATATAATTGGAATGGCGGTCTATATAGCTCTAGACAATATTATAGGTGACACTTTGAAATATGGCACCGCCTCTTCCTTTCTGTTGGATTTGGAAATCAGAGTGCATGCCGAAAATCAAATTCTTTGCTTGGCTTTTTTGGTTGATAGACTTAAGACATAAGATTTGCTGAGGAGAAGACACAAACACCTTTAGGAAGGATATCACTGTGTCTTATGTCATGAGCAGGTAGATGAAACCTCAATGCACTTGTTTTTCTAAATGTACTTCAAGCACAACTAGATGGTTTGTTGCTGGTATACAATGGAACTTGCAAGAGGATGTCTATCATATGTTAATTCAACGGCGATTAAATTTGTTGGACCCTATACTTTATGGATTTATTTATGATTTAGTGTCTGGTGCATATGGAAAGAGAGAAATGGTCTCATTTTTAATCGTAAAGTCCTATCACTGGAAAAGTGGAAGCAACTCTTCAAGAGTGAAGTTAAACTTCATGTTTTCATATTACATAGTGTCAAACTTATGTTTATAATGAATTGGATCAATATGTTGTAATTTATTTCCACCTGCTCAAGGGACACACACTGGCCTTTTTTCTTCTCTTCCTTCTTTAGGTGATCCTTAGGTAAGTTTTCTTTTGATCCTCTGTTAACAACCAGCTAACATTAGTAACTTTCAACTTATGTTCTAATATATTCGTTGGGGAGCAAGCTCCACAGTTTTCTTAAAAAAAAAGTCTCATCAGGTGCGGCGAGAGTCTGCCAGTTCTTCGGGGGGGGGTGCATTTGGTTGTCCCAAATTATTTCAGGTAGGACATTTTACACTAGGACCCTAGACTTCTCACACATCGTGCAACATTGTTTACTACTATTTGTGCGAGTCTATAGCCTTGCAACTAGACCTAGATAAAATTTTTATGCGTTCATCCTAGTCCTTCAAGATGGACATAGGAGCTCGAAAATCTGGCCATGCTCGGGGCCGTGAGGATCTCTTGGCGAAAAGTCGGGCACCTCTATAGCTTACACGGCTAGAGGCCGCCGGCATGATGCCGGATCCATCAAGGTTCTACCAGGGCGGCGATGAATCGAGCCTAGGGAGATGGTGATCGTATCAAAAGAGTCGATGATGGCGGAGGAAGGCGGTGGCACGAAGACGGCTGTAGTGCGGCACCGCATAGGAGGGGAGAGAAGGGGGCGAGTGCATATATGAGGCGAGGCGGGGAAAACGTGAGCATTTTGCCAATTCTTGGACTCCTAGTCGCGTTTTGTCCAACACCTCCTGGCTTAATCCAATCGCAAACGCGTGTTTTCTTTGTCCGCGTTGTCGCGACATGTTTGGCGGGATTATCTTAATTCTCCCGGTCGCAACATGCATTTAAGCGGAAACAAACGTGGCCTATGCCACATACGACTTCAGATCCGAACTGAGCCAACGATCACGAATAGCAAGCATGAACACATCGGGAAAAATAAATCTGTGTAACGACACGAAAAAAGGAAAGAAAGGAATTGGGCGCAGTGTTCACTCAATTAGCTCGCGAGAAACGACCGCCAACATGAAATTTGGCTAGCAACCAAAAAGGCCCATTAGAATCTAAACTTTGAGACTTCTTTTCTATAACTACGCCTTTGAATGTTTTTGGTTTATATAATGGTACCATTTTGTATGCCATAGTTTTCTAAACTACATCATCCTCGTATTTTTCCTTTTTTTATTTTACAAACCACTTAGTTGTGACAAACTTTTCTCTATCATATAAAATAGTCATTAATTAATCGCATCTATACTTTATTAAAGAAATCAGATCAGATTTCAAGTAAAATTAGATTAGGCAGCTTATGTAGGGAAAATTTAATGTAATTAAAATATGCAATTTCGTCAGAGCCACAAAACTGTGACGTCTTTTTGCTATTGCTATAGTTCAGTTACTTGTAGCTGCATATTTATTTTGCTTCCCTAGCTTGTATCAGCAATTTTCGTAGCCATTAAGTTTGTAGACGTCCTTGGTGTGCTATTTTTCTCAAAGACCCAAAAAAGGCCAAAAAGAAGCTCACGTCCCACGCTTCTCACACCCGCTCGCGCGCTGCCCCGCGCTACTTATCCCGGACTCTCGTCACCGATCTGGTCCCTGGACACCATACCACCTCCCTCCTGGTCTCCTCGTACGCCGGCGAAGAGATCCTTCCTCGCCAGCGCGGCGGGGGCCATGGGCCGGCGTAGGTTCCAGCTCGCCAACATGATGCCCAACTCCTGGTTCTACAAGCTCCGCGACATGCGCCGCCCGCGGAGTCATCCTCCTGCCGTTGCCAGCGGCGAGGCCGGGAGCGCGATGCTACCGTCGTCATCGCCGCCGCCGCTGCAGAGAGGGGCAAGGTCCGCCACGAGGCCTGTGTCCCCGAGGCGCGGGTCCGTGGCGCTCCCGCACAGGACGTCGTACTATTACCCCACCCGGGACCGGGAGCTCCCGGCGCCAGAGCCGAGGGACGCTGCCACGGAGGAGGACCGGCATCGGCCCCGGCAGCTCCTCCCCTGCAGCAGCAGTCGCCGTCCAGCTGCTCCAGGAGGCGGCAAAGGGTGGGCGCCGTCAGGGTTGGGCGCGGGCTGGAGGCGAAGGCTCTGGCTGGCGCGCTCGACGCTCACCAGAGCCGGCGCCGGGACATGTACGTCGGGCGCGACGGCAGCAGCGACGAGAACGACGACGTCGACGGGGTCCGGAGGCCGGCGGTGATTGCGCCATCGGATTACAGCTTGGGCGGCAAGTTGATCGCGTCAGAGACGGACATCGTCATCGACCTCTGCTCCGAGGGCACCGCCGAGCGGGTGCTCCGGCCGATCGTGACCAGGCCGGCGATGAGGGAGGTCGTCCGGTGCGAGGTGAAGGACAGGCACGTCGTCGACATGATGCCGGCAGGCGGCAGCTCTGCCGCGGAGCAGGGGGAGCAAGTCCCACCCGAGGAGGCCGTCCGCGTCCACGGGGCGCCGCCTCAGGACGCGCGTCAACAGCCCGCGGCTGGCGTCCACCACTACCACCAGGTCCAGGAAGAGCAGCAGCAAGTCGACAACCCCGGGGGCGTCTCCGCGTAAGACGACGACACGAGCACCGCCGCCGCCGGCTCTCGCGGTGGTGAAGTCGTCGGCCGACCCGAGGCGAGACTTCCGCGAGTCGATGGAGGAGATGATCGCGGAGCAAGGCATCCGCGACGCCACCGACCTAGAGGACCTCCTGGCCTGCTACCTCGCGCTCAACGCCGCCGAGCACCACAACCTCATCGTGGAGGTGTTCGAGGAGATCTGGGCCAGCCTCACCGGCGCTGACCCATGAAACAGAAACAACGGCCGGGAGTGAGCTGAGGTCATCCATCGATCATTCGTCGCGTCCTCCCGCTAGCTGCATGCCTGCACTACTGCATGCTCGATCAGTACATTCATTTCCAGTTCCGGCAGCGGATTATTAACTAGCTTTAGCCTTTAGTTCCTTGACTTTTTGTTGATGGTTGCAATGACAAAACACCACAAGGGAACTCGACAAAGAAGAAAAGGAAGACATCTTGGTTCCATCTGCCAAAGTTTTTGGTTCTTTACTTGCTCGGTGATCGTGTGATTCTTCTCCTCCCTGGCTGGGATCGCGTGCGTGGTGCTCGCTGCTTTCTTGAGCGTTACTAGCGTGAACAGTAGCTAGTACAAGGGCCGGGTTGCGTCTGCACTCTGCACTGCACTGGACATCATATCATATATAGTACTCTAGTGCAGATTTACAGTTAACTCTGCGATCTGAAATTAAATCCAGGTGAATCCAGCCGAATCGTAGAGTACAGTGCCAGCTTAAACTGGAGATTAGGGTTGCCTAGCCTACGATATCTAGGAGACCGTACTGGCATATAGAAGCACCCGGCCGTGCAGTTCTGTAGTATAGTAGATCTGTGGGCGAATGTTTGTTGCATCCCTACCTAACCTTGGCTAGATAGATTTTCAACGTGTCGCGCTTGGTGACCCGGAGACAAAAACAACGCCCGTATGCAGTGCGCCCACACCACACTGGAAGCAATGGCATATATACGCTCGCCAAAATACTATACATACAGTCCAGTGCAATATAGCGTGAATCTTGTGGGTGATGATGAGTGTGTACGTCGTAGAGTTTTACTCTGTGTTCTTGTACATTGGACAGTAGCGTATCCATGTGGTCTCTGTTTTGTCTGCGCCGTAGAGAAGCGCCACCGGCATATACTGTAGTACATTAGCAGGTCCTGGTTATGACACAGTTGACTCTTGAGGCGATCATCGGCATCTTCTTTGGTCCTTACAGGCCATAAACTGTGCATACAGCTGCATATATGTAGGAGTAACAGTAAGGCCTGTTTGGTTTTTGAAAACCACGCCCGTTCCGTGTTTTTTCATTAAGCGAGAATAAAGTTCAAACAACAAGATACTGGCAGAACCAAACGATTACGGCGACACCCAAGAAACTACCGGATCCAAATGCAGGGATTACATTTTGATAAATTTGCGACAAAACAACCTGACGCGCACGCAGGGTTAGGCGACCCCTCGGCCAGCCCCCCTGTTGAGGTCCGTGAGTGGAGATGTCGAACGCCCCATTGAGAAGGATCTCAAACGGCGCCGCTTAGCCGGCGGCATTCCCCTAAAGACTTCCCCGACCTTGTCCTCGATGGCACTGGAGCCTCACCCGCCCCACTTCCACGCCCAACTTCCGCTAAGAGATTCTCCCGAGCCCGCAGAGTCGCATTACCCGCCCTCGGCCGCGACGCGACCCGGCGACGCGAACGAGGGGGTGGGTAGAGGCCGGAGCTGACCGGGCGCCAGCGCTGGTCCCGACTTGAGGAGTGGCGTGGCCAGCGCACACACACCCGATCCTCAATCTCTTGCGGCCACGGACCACTCGCGAGGCGGCGCCAACCACGCCATCGCAAGATGAGGGCGGCAAGTGAACATCGATGGTCGATCGGTCATCGATGGCGGCCGAAAGTCGTCTCCGCCCGCAACGTGGCCGCAACAGAGGCAACGACGTAGTACCCTCGTCCCCTCGCGCCTCATCACCGAGCACCACGCACGCCACTAAGAACGGGCGGGTGAGCTGATCCATGCGTGACGGCGCCGAGGGGTCCGCCAGGCCTCGACGCCGCCACGGAAGGTGGGCGAACGATGAGGGAGAGGCCGCGAGCTCATCAAGCATCGGGTCCACTCTAACCGGGAGGGCCCCACGACCTCGTCCGCACAATTGTGAGCGGCGGAGGCCACACGGCTCGCCCTGTCGGGGCCCATCCCAAAGACATCTCCGGTCGCCGGGGCGGCTCGGCGAAGGCTCCCAAGGCGGCGGTGGTGTAGGTGACGGGTGGGGTCGGGATCGCCATCGCCGACCAGCTGCCGCGCCACCGATCCAGCGGCGGGAGGCCCTCGGGAGGAGCTCACGGCATGCGAGGCCAAGCGATGCACTTGGCCGTGGGTAGCCGGGACTTCAAAGGCGGCAGCAAGAAGACATGCCCTCGCAGCGAAGCAGTAGTAGCAACGCGACGGAGGTGCGAAACGCCTGGACATGCCGTTGGAGAGGCACCAAGCAACGGCCGACTAGCTCGACGGACCGGGCGCGGCGGCGCCGTCGGCGGTGGTTGAGACCCACGACCGCCACGCGAGGACCTCCTCGCTAGCCAGGATTTCCGGGGGGAGAGGGTGGCGGTGGGGCCCACGGGGTGAGGGGGCGCGCCACGGCGCCAGCGACCGCATCGCGCCATCGGATAGGCGTTGGTGGACGGAGACGCGGCGGACCGGGGCTCGGGGTAGCCGACGCTTCGCACCGTCCGAACAAGGACGGTGGAAGGCCGGTCAGCGGCCGGCGTCGATCGCCATGGTTCTTCATCTTGTCGCGGCGGTGCGGCGCTGTGGCCTCTTCTTCTTGGCGGGCCCATCACGCGCGACGAGGCGGGATGGTGGGGAGCACCAATGTCGGGACCGGAAGCCACGCCCCGTGTGGCCTCGACGGGTCAACCATCGACGCAAGGTGGCCATGGTGGCGGCCGGCAAAGACCTCGCCCCGCAGCGCGCGAGACCGGCGGGATGTGGGAAGCGGTAGGATGACCGCACCCATGGCGGTGGCGGTGGAGGGCGCGGAAGGTAGCGGCGGGGATTGGCCTCAAGCTTGTCGTGGAGCGGGGCGGACATCGGGATATCGCCGGCCCCCCCCCCTGGTCCCGGCCGATAGAGGAGGGGAAGGGGTGAGCCTCGGCGGAGAGGCACGCCCGGTGCCGGCGTCATCGACATCGGCAACACGGGAACCTCGCCCACTTCGACCTCCGTGACGGGGCTAGCTTCGGCGGGCGAGGTGTTGCCGCCAGGCCCCCCAACCGCATGTCGTCCTCGTCGATGTTGCAGCGGCGTAGAGGCCACGACCGACGCCGTCGCGGACACTGGCGGGTCGCGCACCACCACTTAGCGGGCGCGCGCGCCCCACCACCATGGTTGCGGCGAGGTCGGCCGGCGGGCGCGGCGGCGACTCGCCACTCCTCGAGCGTCGCCGCCGTACGACGCGGCGGCGCAACATCCACATCGAGACATCGACGACGAGCTCTCCATCGACCGTCACGGCAGCCGCGGCCACGACAAGAGATGGGAGCGGGGAGAGAGAGGCGACGACGAGCCCGGGGCGGTGGCACCCGCCAGCCCTACGAGTGAGCGACAAGGCCGTGGTGCCCATCACCGGGCGACCCCAACGGCCGTGGGGCGTCCGGGCGGCTCCCGGTGCCGCGTCGTCAGAAGCCGCTGGGACGCGGCAGCCCACGGCGGAGGGAGGCGGTGCGGCGCGTGGTCGCGACGAAGCGGGCGGGCCGCCACATCGCGTCGCGACGCCCGAACCCCCGGGAAGCGAGGAGCGGGGTGGAGCGCGAGGCTCCGCCCGCCCCGAGTGCCCACCGGGCGGAGGCGAGCGTAGAGGTGCCGCGCACGCTCCCGGGCGGAGTGCTCGACGAGGGATGTTGGAGCTCCTCCGCCGCCCCATGGATGGATAGATCGGCGGGGCGACCTCGGATCTGAGCTTCGGAGGGGATGGGGAGGCTGCTAGGGGACGAATACGCCGGTGGCGGGCTGGCGGCGGCGCCGCGCCGCGGACGGAAAAGCAACGGTCGGGGAGGGTCGGGGAGGCATTCGAGCAGCTACACACTACAAATGTTAATTGTTCCCGTACCTTCAGCTGGACCAGTAAGGCCTGTTTGGTACAACTTCTTGTGATTCTCTCAAACATTGGCTAAGCGTCTGTTTGATCTAGTTCTTATTTTCAGATTCTATGTAGTGAACATTAGAATCTGCATTATTGATAAAAAGTTAAGGGTGTTTGGATCTTTTTTTTTTTTTTCGAAAGCGTCCATTGTGGGCGTGCTTCATTAAGAGAAATTAGAGTATCATTACATCCACCTTGACTCTTTTGGATCTTATTCTCAAAGTGATTACTTCCTTTGCATAGTGAAAACCTCCAAATATTAGGTTTGGGGTAGATAGTTGGATTTTAGAATCTCATTTTAGATCAACTGTTTGAATCTCTTTCTAATTTTCCTTAATAGATCCCAACATGCCGTAATGTAGCAGCACATTTTGCCGGAACTCTTTTTTTTTCCATTTTTTTGTGAAATATGCCTTGAGCATCATGAATTTTAAGGCTTCTTCGACTTTGGTTGGTTACTATAGCATAGAGCCGGAGCTAGAAAGAGCATTATAGCCAAAGAGACCCGGACCCTACAAGCGATAGAGCGATCATACCTACCTTGATATAAAGCGATAGACTGTGGCGGATCCACGGGGCGGGCTGCCCGGGCTGCAGCGCCCCTGGGAGGTTGATTTTTTTATGGAAATTATTGTAGCGTAGGCATTAATTTATCATTAAATCTCTTGACTTTAGTTAAGTCTCCATTAATTAGCCCTCCCGAGACCCCTATCCTGTCCCCATACTTTCTTTTTATGTCGTCCAAGGCATGGGGTGCTGCCACTGAATTGTGCTACAAATTCTGCATATGATTGGGGCAAACTCTCCACTGGAAGAAGATGAGTTACAACCAGCTGGCAGACTCTGCACAGGAAAAAAGCGGCACGAACCAGACAAACAAATTCACAGTCCCACGGAGGCGATTCGGACACGGTCACACTGATCGAACAGCTTGTACGGACCTCCCCTCGTGGTTCCTTGTCCCGTGCGTTTGGGCGTTTGGCTGGGGGCTGCCCGAGTCAACACACACGTGTACGTGCAAGCGGCAGCTGCACAAGGAGCGAGAAAAGCCATGCGACGACCGGCCTAAGCGCTGGTGCTGTGTCCGCAGGCTGTGTCCGCAGGCATCTGTAAATCTGTGATCACTCAGTGTCAGAGCGCCGGTGCTGTGTCCGCAGGCCAGAGGCCGCTAGCGGCCGGCGAAGCTTCGGTCGAGCCAGCGGTCACTCGGCAATGACAGACTGTCCTGAGCCAGCGGTCACTTCTGGACCCAGGGCGGCAGCCGGCAGGGCCGTCGGTCGTCGCATGGCGGTGATGAGGTCCATTGCCGGTCAAGCTGAGAGACCTGAGAGGCTACCAGGGACAAGGACGGGCTCTCTCTCGGTGACATGGCGTGGCCACTTGCAGCCGAGCGTACGTCCGGGTAGGTGACATGTCATGTCACTCGTGCGTGCGTGCGTGCGTGGTGGCTGGCGCCGCCCGTACGTGCGGCCGTGGCGGCAGCCACCGAGTCTTGCTCTGCTCCGGGCGTACGTGTGCGTGGATACGGACACGGACACCAGCGCAGCGCGCGCACGGGCCGATCCTCGCGAAAGAGACCCCAGGTTGTGTCGCGGATACGGGTTGCTTTCTTCACGTCTCGTGTAGTTGTAGCACAGCGCCGCGCAGCGAAGTGCGAGGCCAAATGTAGATAGAGGTGTATAAACCAGCGGCATGCAGTAGGGAGCTTGCAAGAAAAACCCCAAGTCCATCTGAAGACGGTGAAGGCGTCGACGAGAAACCGACCAGCTGATAAACAATGAGACAATAATGCCAGATTCGGGTAGAGAGGGGAGAAAGGGAAAGAGACAATGAAGATAATTTCGGCAGTGATTGCACAGTGGAAAGGGCTCCTACCAACCCAAGTCAATTCCGTCAATTCCTTGCTTGGAGTCTTGGACAGCGGAAATGAAAGCAACAGACAGACCAGATCAAGCAGGCAGATGCGGCTCATGATTGCAAAACACCACACGGTTTTTTTTTTTTTTTTTTTTTGAGAATGACACAGTACAACGCAGACACTCACAACACGCACGCACACTCATCCCTATGAACACACGTGACGCAAACCCTATCCCTACGAAAGCACCTCCAGAAGACCGAAAGACCCTATAAACCAGATCCGAGATTCTCGAAGTCACCATCGGCGCCGTCGTCGACGGAACGTCGCTACCACTTAATGCATAACGCCGAAAAATTCTAGGAAAATCATTGCCGGAAAAGGTCAGCGAGACTGCGATTTGAACCCCATGTGGGTAGCGTCCCCACCTGGGCCGTCCTACCATCGGGACTTCTGAAGCCACCCGCAAAACACCACACGGTTTGGGGCGGGGACCCGAGCCGAGCCGAGCCTCTCTTCTTTGGCCCGGTCCGCCCGCCGGTCCCAACCGATTGCCTCGGGCCGGCTCCGCCTCGGGCCTTCACGCCGCGTTTGCTAGCTTTCGGGCTTCGCTGCGCGACGAGCCGTCGAGCGCCCCACCCGCCCCACATACCCCCATGCGGCCGCCCCACGGGCCACGGCCTTTTTTCTTTTTGCTCTTTCTCCTCTTGCCTCATTGCTCTCTTCGTCCCCTACTGCCGATCTTCTTACCACGCCGGCGGCCGCGAGCGGTTGGTAAGCCTTAGTACTGCCTAGGGCCAAGACCGAGGGATCGGATCGGCGTGACAGGTGCAGCCACAGTGGAAGGCGGCGCAACGATACAAGAGCTACCTACACGGGACGTCCAACGCCGCGACTGCTGCTGATGCTGTGCATGCTGTGGAGCTTGCATGTACGTAAATTGTTAAATTTGAGCAGGTGGGTACCAAACGATATAGGATGTTGAGCCCGGTTTTTTATCAAAAGTCCTGGCTGACTCCTTCGTGCAGGTACACCATGCATTTCAAGAGAATATTGAAGTGGCTTCTTCATCCATCCAAAAGACTGCAATATAGGCAATGCAGACAATGCTAAAAATGCAAACACTTAACCCTCCACCAGACACAAATTTCTTCTCTTGCAAGTCCACCAGATGGAGTTCATTCCCAGGAACCACATCGGCATGATGAGTTCAGGCTGGGCTTGCCACCGCCAATCATGCTCAGCGGGGCTAAATGTTACACTGATGCTTCCTTAGCTCCGGGCAAAGCAAATGCGAATCCAAGAAAAGCTGGGTTGGGGATTTTATCCTTGACCCGGTGCATAATCACAAGTTCTTCATCGCAGCTCAGATCAGGCAAAGCAGTATGGTACTCATGGCTGAGGCTGCAGCCCTAGCCTTGGTGGCTGCCATCATCAAGCTGCTTGATATAAATGAAATCTCATTCCTAACAGATAATCAGGTTCTTGCCAAATTCTTCAATTGACTCGCCGCCTCACTAGGAAATCAAGCCTTTTACTCAAAAGTTTCTTAACAGATATCAAGCAGGAGAGTCCAAGTCTGAAGATTGCGAGTAATCTAAACATAACGGCTCACTCTTTAGCCAGCCAGGCTTTAAGGAGTGCTGATGAAGAGCAAATCCTGTATCAATTTAAGTCAAATGGAACTAGGTGCCCACTGCTATTGACACTACAATTCTATATCTTACTACTAAAAAGAGTGAAAAGGAATCGTCCACCGGACAGACTCACCCCTCCGCATGAAGCACTGCCCGGCTAAAAATAGGAATTAGGAATTTTCACCCCGGCTAAACACCCCGTCCGGCTCTAATCACCCCGCTCCCGTTATTAAGGACGCAATCAGTCAACCAACCACCGCATCCCACACGCGCCAGCTAAAAATAGGAATTTAATTCTTGGATATTAAATTATTAATATCACCCCATAAAATAGCACCTATAATTACGATTGGTATGTATTTATGCAACTTCAGATTAGAGCATTGTTGGCCTTATTTCGGCAGCAGAAAATTCTAAACAACTTTAGTATTCGATACTTAAGTTTGTCTTAAATTGATTGAACCTCTTGTTGATAGAGGATTTATTATATGGCGAGAACATAATCAAACCCAAAGAAAATGAGAATTGTTGATCACGGAGGAAGGAAAAAAAAAAAAGTGAATGATATTTTTTTTTTAAGAACGCGAAAGATTTACCTAAGAAAAGCAAGAAGCCGAAACGGATGAAGTCACACCGGCGTCCCGATTGTTCCTAAACTAAGGCCATGGACCATGTTAGCCTCACTTAGCTCCAAACCCAACTGTGTCAGCGACAGAAATTGCTCAGTGTCATTAACATTATAATGAAAAAAATCCAGTCTCGCTAAAGACAATTTAAAAGAAGTGTCAAACTACAAAATGGACAAGTTTAGAGGCTGACTCACAATACATTGACTTCTACATAAATGGAAGTTTACAAACCGACTGACATAACAATATATTAGGGGTATTTGGTTCAATACCCCGTTCGTTGCCGTGCATTAAAAAGACGTTTAGTTCAGCTTGCAGATGGGGCAACCAGTTTTTCCTAGTGCAAAAGTAGCAGTGTGCGCAGCTGTTTTTTTGACACACGATGGAGGACAGGCCGTATCTATTGAAGATAATGTTAGGCAATCATGTCTAAGGGCCTACTTGGTTCATGTCCAAAATTTGCCCTGCTGAAGATTTGTGGCCCAAAACTTAGGCAAAAAAAACTTGCTACAGAATTGGTAGGCTTTTATGTGAGAGTTTGGCAAGTTTTGGTGGTAAACCAAGTCAAGCCAAAATCTTGGCTTGCCAATTCTTTGGCAGGGCAAATTTTGAAACCGAACCAAGCAGGCCCTAAAATCCAAATATTATACATCCAACTTCCAATCAAATTGCAGACCTCACAACCAAGCTATGTGTCAATAATTGCACACCCACCATATCTACAAATCAGGAAGTTATAGCAAAGTAGGAACAACAGTGGCCATCATAGGTCTTAGAACAAACCAATAAAATCAACTGAGAAATCATGGAGCCCACTGTCGCTCAAGTGAGAATTATAACTCAATGCAAATATTCAAATGATATTCATTCTTAGCAAACGTTCACATTCAGACTTTTGACAAAAGTACCATTAATATAGCAACTTCACACAACCATGAGTTGAAAACTCAGAAACTGAATAGGCCAGAAGACTTCACACAGTCAAAAGGCTAAACCTATGGGCGAGCAGCGACTGGTGCTGGAGCTGGAGCAGCACCAGCAGGACCAGGACCAGGGCGGGGGCCGCCCTGTCCACCAGCCGGCCTATCCTCCTGAACAAAACACAATGCAACATAATCATATTAGCCACCACGAAAAATCAAATTGAAGGAGAAAAAACACAAGGATACAAAGAACACACAGCATACACTCCTTGAAAAGCATATACAGCAGTCTAAATTGCAAGTAACAGGACAAATTATTGTCTAATGATTCAGCAAAGTTTGCACAAAAGAACAGTATTTGACAAGGTAGTATATATGAATAAAACACTGTTAATGTTTCACATTCTTAAATGATCAGCTTTTAATATGAAAGTAATGGCTGACAAAGTGAGCAAAATGGTAGTTACTATTGGGACCTGTAAATCCCACAGGCACTGTTACTGCCATAGGGGCAACATATTAGTCCCAAACATATGATATTTCAAACAAGCCATGCTCAAGCAGGCAAGCAGAACAAATATAGCATTAAACATTTCCCAGTCTTAATGATCAGCTAAAAATTACAGTCATCAGCTGATAAAGTGAAAAATGGAGTAAATGTTGGGACCTGTTCATCCCACAGGCACAGCATAACAACCTTAGGGGCAACGTAGAAGTCCCAGATACATGACACGTCAGGCCAGGAAGTAAAAGTGGTTAACTAGCAATAGCAATTGTGTTACATCTTTAGTACAAACAAAAACAGCGCCAAGTGATAGACAAGCGGCGAGACATGGAATACATCCATATCTGGAAATTTCCCATCCTTAATGATCAGCTGAAAACAAAATATCAACTGACAAAGTGTATAAATGGTTGTAAATGTCAGGGACCTGTTCATCCCGCAAGGCACTATTGACTTGCGCCAGCAGGGCAGACAAAGTCCCACACAATATGTTCTACTCTATATGTGAAACACCAAGCTCTATAGTACAGAATTGGGAATGGCGATCCTGCTACTACCATTGCAAAGATTACTTAACTATTCACATACATCCTAGTTCAAATGATCAGATATTGGAAAAAATTGCGTAACTGAGCACAAAACCAATCAGGTGATCACATCAACTAAGAACAGCAGATTCTATTCACAGAGATCCTGTTTAAAATGATTAGAAAATAAGGTATGGTAAACAGCTGAAAGGCAAACTAATGAAATATAACTGAAGGCAATTGGCCATCAAGACAGGGCTATCAGGACATCACGAGATCAGTGTATCTTACAGGTACTAAATCAGAACAGTATATGTCATCAGGAAACAAATCAGAACAGTATATGCTATCAGGACACAATCAGGAGTATGTCCATCAGAGGAACTAGAATCAATTAAAAGGCCCGGCATAGAGGAGATAAACTAATCAGCAAGTAGACTCTCATTAGACAGGCTCTAATAAGAACACAAACATGTATTGACAGATCTGTTTTCAAAAACATAGTCCACAGGATATTCAATATAACGCTAGATCAGTCAGCAATAGAATAATCTAATCATACCCTGCGTCTGAAGCGCTCCGGTGGCTTGCGGTCCCTGCGCTTCTCACGGGATCGGACGCGGACGATGTGAGCGTGGATCGCGCACGAGACACAGTGGTGCACCTTGGCGTACAGCTTCGGGAGGACGTACCCTGAGCCACAGACCATGTTTACCCTCGTCAAATTAAAAAGTCGCAGAAAAGATTTACTGAAGAAACAGATCTGGATGAATAGAGGGATTTACCATCATGGACGCACGCTTCCTGGACGTCCCTGATGGCCGCCTGCTCCACGATGTTCCTCACCTGAAACCTCTTGATCGCCTTGTCCTGTGACGGGCATCAAAAAGGAAAGCGGAAACCACGAAGGAATCAGAAAATTTCATCACAGGGGCAAATGAAGAGAAAAGGCAAGGCAACTGCGGAGGCCTCTACGCACCTTGGGGCAGCACTTGGCGCAGTTAGAGCAGCGGATGTACTTGACGTGACCGCGGCCATGCTTGTTGCGGCCGCCGTTTCGGCGCTTGAAGGTCTGCGGAGAGAGAGCAGGGAGTGAAGCGAATTAGATTGGAGATGTACATGCAAAGGGAGGAAGATCGAGCTTGATGCTTGGGACTCACCATGGCGGCGGCGCGAGGTCGAGTTCTGAATCCCCACTAGGGTTCCGCGAGGTGAAGGAGGAATGTTTTATAGGCAGCGGGTCGGTGGTGGAATTGTACTGGGCCGTTGATGGGCCCAGTCATAGTCGAAAGAAAAAGAATGTTGGCCCGGCCAAATTGTATCTCTTCGAAGACAACCCAATCCCAAATATCCAGAAAAAAAAAATACTGGGCCGTTTGTTGTTGAATGAATGAAATAATTGGAAGTTCTAAATTGGTTTCATCACATTTTGTGTTGCTTTTCTACAGCTAGAACACTTGTTGCTAAGACTAAGAGCACATTATTTTTCTCATTGTCTTAGCTTTCGCTTAGCTTGTCATTGCAAGATTTGTGATTCTCTTGTTAGACATTGGACAAGCATGGTTTGAGCCCTTTTTTTAACTGTTTCACCATGGTATCACAGTTATTCTGACAAAGGTTATGTTTTCTCTTTACCCTTTAATTGAAAAATTACATATCTTTTTAAGCCTTTTGCCTCTTCCTTAGCTCTTCTTCTTCTTCTTTTTTTTTGATATGATCGTCATAACTCTCTACCAGTACATGCTCAATAAAAATATTTAGGATGTGTTTGGCACTACTGAACCATTCCGACTCAACCTCACCACTAAGGCCTTGTTTAGTTGGTAAATATTTCTAAAACAAATGTCGAAAAAGTTAGAATTTGACATTGTAGCATGTTTTTATTTGTTGTGGCAAATATTGTACAATCATGGATTAACTAGGCTCGAAAGATTCGTCTCCTAATTTAAAACCAAATTGTGTAATTAGTTACTTTTTTACCTACATTTACTTTGCTCCATTTATGTGTCTAAATATTGATGTGATGTTGATTTGATGGAGAGAGATTCAAAAAATTTACCAACCAAACAAGGCCTAAATGATCAGTATTTACGGAAACCGAGAGACACAACTCTGCCTTTTGTGTGCTACGCAGGTGAATCGATAGAAACGTGGTTTTACACGTTTTTTGGTTTCCGTCTCGCATTCTTTCTTTGTGGTTTTGCAAAGAATCAAGTGCAACAAATTTAAGTTTATTTATTTAAGTTGTTTCTCTTCCAAAAAAAAACAGGTTTTTAAATGTATTTTTGTTTATAGTTTATTAAAACGAAATAGCATTTGCGGAACCAGAATCTGACTTTAGCATTGCAAACCCTAAAATAAAAGAAAATACACACATTTGTACCGGCTTTTCTCACACCGCCGCACTTAAACCCTAAGACTATCCGCACTCATGTTCCTCTATTTACTTTCATACTATACATCCTAGTCGTCAAGATTCTCTCCTTTTACGATCTCATCTTCCGTGACTCATCTCTCCTTTTATATCTCCTCTATACCAACAACCATCAAGTAGGACCCACTTAAAATTTTATCTAAATATATTCATCCGAGATCTAGTTTTGAAGAATTTATTGAAGCGAATTTAATGATGCAATCGGATTTTAATTTTTTTTTAGTTTGTAAGTTATAGCTTTTTTTAATACTTAAACTAGTGGACCCACCTACTTTATGTCGGATCTACATGCGCTCTCTCTCTCGCCTCCTGCGTTAAGCCCGCATGCTCCGTCGCTCTCGGGTGGGGCCAAGGGCCTGTAGCGGACTCCTCGACGCGCCATGCATACCGTTTTGGTCAGCCCGAATCGGGTGTTTACAGAAGCCCCTTCCAAAGCCGGCTACGGTTTTTTGGCTCCTCCAGTACGCGTCCAGTACGTGGTAGCGCACCCGCTGCAGATAGTCTAACCAAAATCACCACGGCACCACCTCCAATATATACACGCGCCCCAACAAACCATCGTCCTCTTTCGCCCCCCGCGCGCCCATGTCGCTCGACGGCGTTTTCTCCACGGTCGAGGCCCTCGCGCGGCTATTAGCCCGCTGCCCGACGCTCCACTCCGACCCGCGCCTCCACGTGCTCGCCTCGTCGCTGGCCGCCGCACCCCCCCGTCCCCGTCGACCTCGCCGCCGCGCTCGCCGAGCTACTGCTGCACCCGCACTACACCATACCCGTGCTCGGCTGCTTCCTCCCGGTTGCGCCGGCCCTGATCAACCAGGCCGTCGCGCTGCTCCGCGCTAGACTGCACGCGTGGAATGATGACGCTGCCCACCTGGAGGATGAGGCCGGGGAGGGGACGTCCGCATCGTTGAATTCTACCTCTCCAGGCGTAGGTACCTGCGGCTGCACGAGAGATAGCGTGCCTCGCGCTAGCGCGCGCCCTCGACCTCGCACCCTACTTGCTCAGGTGAAGTGATTAGTGGCCCGCTCCTAGGCACTTCTGTACTTGTTTGCACTCCCAATTCGTCACCACTGAATTTTGGAGCAGAGCAATTGGCCTGTTCCTTAGACTACTGTGTTCAATTTGAATAGTTTCATGTGACATGCATGCAACCTAATTTGAAATATAGGCATATTTTAGTTTACCAGTTGCAGAAAACAATAGTTGGTGTTATTTGGACTGTCTATCAAGTCTGCATTACGAATCCTGTTTGCCAGGGAGTGCTAATTTTGCTCTTCGACGTTTGTGAATTTGGCCTCCTGTGGAATCCATATGTCGGGTAATGATCTGGGTGGACAGGAGTCCAAACCTAGTATAAATTTTTTTGACTCAAATGCAAATGCCGCAGTTTGCACAGATGCAAGTATCTTTCAGGTGGAACTAAAATATTTGCTGATTTAATTGAGCTTGCACGCTCAACTCAGTGGGACATGGAATCATTATCAGGATTAGTAGTTACATATGCCAAAATTTACATGCACGTTTCAGTTATCAGGAAATTTACGTGTGCCTGCTTTGCTAATGAACCATGGCACACATTGGTTTGGAGCTTTATATTGTGTATTATGGTCAATTGTTACTCCAGACGCTTAAGAGGTAAGCTCGTCTGTAGTGAAGTCTTACTACAGATGCGTCTTGTTTGTATCACAGACGGTTGTATATGGACACACGTCTGTAATATATCCTTATGCTCGTCTGTGATACTTTTTTTACATAGTGTCTTAACTAATTGGATTTTTGTGCAAATAATGGCATGTAAACAAATATTATATTTATGTCGTGCAACTAGCTTACCACTATTATTTCTGGCAGACCTGTTTTGAACTACTTTATGTTTTCTCCACCACCATTCCAAAGGCTTCTATGTGCAAGTTTCCCATCACAAGTTACTTCCAAGGTACTTTATTGACATGTGTCAAATGCATGTCTGCCTTACCTCTCATCTCCACTATTTTTTTGGAAACACAATGGCAGGAGCTCCCCTTTTCATTTAAGTTAGGAAACTCATCTTCACTATATGACCTGCATAGCTGCTTTTTAGCTTCTCACTACACCTTTAACTCTACATGTGATTTTACCTGTTGGATTTGAGTTGTACTCAGACTGTACTTAAATGGTTTACATTTTGATTGATACAGTTTTGCTTTCAGGAACTGCATTTGTTTCTTAATGCTGCACAAGTATCTCGCCGGTTTCTAGAATTGGAACCCAGAATATTTTGTGAACAATGGGATTGGTCTTGCTTTTAGACCTTGCACATAGTACCACTGACTATAGTTTAGTTGACTCCTCACTTGGATTGGACTTGAAATGGTGCACGATACATATTCTTATGGTGGTTTTAAAAGCAAGCGATATGACTATTGAAAGTTTTGGTCTGCGAGCAGATGAAGCATTTAAATGTAGTCTGAGGTTTCTTCTTGCTTTCCCTTTCTCTTGCTATTGTTTCTTTTGTTTGGGGACTGGAGAGCATCATGGTATTCTGGTAACAACCTATTGTGCTTTTAGGTGGAAGGAGTTTTGCATGGACACCTCCTTAGAGAAAGCCTCTTTATATCGTCAGAATGACAATAGAAATTCGAGAAGTAGTATAGATGGTCTCATCATGCCTGAATGTTTGTTGGATTGGCCAGATGTTGCAACAGGAGAAAATTATAGCGTTGGAAGGTATGAGCATTTCACCCTTTTTTTCCACTGTTCCTTGTTTCTTACTGCATTTGTGTTGCTTACACTTATCTGTGATTGTTTTATCTGTCAGGCCGTTTGTGCTTACTGCTACTTTAAGAAAGAGTTATGAGGTAGCTTTGGTGGCAGTTCGCCAGAAGTGGCCTGTACTTCTCTATGGGCCTGTTGGTGCTGGAAAAACTGCACTTATTCACAAGTTGTCTCAAACAGTTGGAAATCGAGGTATTTATGATGTATGTTTATGAAGATTTATTCAAGTTAAAAAAGTGTCTGAAGGGTGTCCAACTGATGGATATGGTTTGATTCCCGTCTCATAAAAGAGGGCACCTCACATTTTTTGACGTGTTAAACTTCTAAAATTTGATGACCAGATTTTTATAGAAAATAGTATCAACATTTGTATCTCTAAATCTTTTAATATGAAAATATAATCCATTATTAATCTTAATTCTTATGTTACTTAGTACACATCATAAATATTTCCAAATTGTAAGACGTTTGGCTTTTCTAGATACATTGCTTTAACTAGACTAGACATAGTGTACATGTTAGTGCATAGCAAAAGCTATGTATCGAAAAAAAAAACAAAGGGTCTTATAATTTGGAATGAAAGGGAGAGTAGTTTTTTTTTTGTATATATTTGGTCAAACTTTAAAAATTTTGATTTCTCAAAAGCGAGATGTGCATTCTTTTTTGGGATGGAACGGGTATATGCTTACTGAGCCACATACTTAATTGTGTGAAAGGAGTATGCATAGGAACAAAAGATCTGTTGAGGACCGAGCGTAGCTCGGTTGGCTTGTTCCCAGTGGTTGGAGCAGCCTGTCCTGGTCCGATTTTTGAATCCAGGGGCCTCACCTCGGGATTTATTCCCCGTTTTCATCTGTAGTGTGAGTGTGGGTGGTGTGGGCATGTGTTCGTGCATGTACAAGATACTACAGTTGTACCCTTCTGAGAGGCTTCAAAAAAAGGAACAATAAGTTCTGTTGTATCGTACTCGTGTTTATTTGTTGGTGATATACGCCGGATGTTGTTACTGGTTCCAGAACTGAATTTTGCTTCTTCATATTCCAGAATCCATAGGCACACGCAAAGGGTTATTTATTTATTTAATTTAAGTATGTGCATGTACATCACATTTTCTGTTTATTTCTAACATTTGATAAATTATTTAGTCAAAGGCGCCCAATGGTTGGAACCTTTCGCAAAAATCTAGAAAAATCATGATTCCTTAGTTCTGTTTCATCTTTATCCAATACAAAATTGCTGCTTATTGAAGCTTTTTTTTTGAAACGTGTATCTCATCCCTGATGATGGCATGACACTGTTGATCTTCTATAAATATTTATCCATCTTGTTAATCTTCTATATATCTAAGCAAAGTGCATTTGCAGTACTTTTTATCCACATGGATGAGAAAATGGATGGTAAGACCTTATTAGGAAGTTACGTTTGCACAGAGAAACCTGGTGAATTCAAGTGGGCTCCTGGTTTGCTTACACAGGTCTGTATAGGAGAGTACTGTTCTTCATATAATCCTGGGGTAGTTTCTTTTTCCTCCTAGCATATTAATATCTTTCATCCTATGCCGAGCAGGCCATTGTCAAAGGGTTTTGGATTGTGTTTGAAGACATAGACAAGGCACCTAGCTATGTGCAGTCAATCTTACTACCTTTATTGGAAGGTTCAAATACCTTTTCAGTTGGCTATGCAGAGGTAAGACTTGCCTTCTGATTTCTGACAATACTCGAAGTTGATTACTTTTGAAGTTACTCTGTGTGCGCGCACACACGCAAACTGCTAAAACCCTGTTGTAGATTCATGAGTGCCACTGTAATAGAGGAATAAGTCACTATCGTCTCATGTAGGCCATTGAAGTTGCTGAGAGTTTCCAATTCTTTGCTACCATCACTACATCAGAGAATGATGTTTCCCATGATCTGCCAGGTTTGTCAGTTGGTTGAAATTATATATGATGTTATAATATACTGTAAGTGCGCACTACAGAATTTTTCTTAGTTTATACTTGTAGCGGTGTACTAAAAGATTTGATAAGCAACAAGCATGACCAGGAATGTTTGTTCAAGGTCTGCCCACACAGGAGCAGCTCTATATTTCCACAATCTCGCAATTTCCCTTAAGGAGCAAAATATTGGCATCTGTCAATTCATGTCATCTGTTTGCTCCTTTGACAGGGAAACTCACATCTAGTACATTGTGGAGAAAAGTGATGGTGGGAGAGCCTAATCAGAGTGACATGGTTAATATAATTAAAGGATGCTACCCAAGCTTGGAGCCCATCTCTTCCAAACTCATAGGTAGATGGAACATACTTGTATCTTTTTCTACCTCCAGTCACTTCTAGATAATCTTTCAGACAGCAAAATTAAAATGCTTTCTAGTCAAATTTGCTGCCTGAAACATCATGTATATTTGACCAGAGCTCAGAGGGAATAACTAATCTCTTAGATTCGTCAAATAAATAAATAAATAAATAAATAATCTCTTGTATGGCATGTAGATACCTTTGAAAAGGTCAACTCTCTTGGATCTTATCAGTTTGGTGGCCTCAACTTAGGAGGAGGTTTATCTGATCGTGTTCTGCACAGATTTTCGTTAAGGTGTGCAGCTCATAATTCTTGCAGCAGATTGCCTGCTATCAATCTGTGATAATGGGTACTTATATTTATCAGACTTCGTAGGGACCTGCTCAAGTGGTGCAAGAGAATATTAGGGACCAATCTCAACTTTGAGGACCCCAGATTTGCATCTAGTGGATTGAAATTAATTTATCATGAGGTTTGTTGCTTTCTCTTCCTTCTAAATGTAGCATGTTTTGGGCTGTGCTTGTTGTTTAATAAATCTCTTCTATAAAAAATGCAATGTCATTCTAGGAATATCTCATCATATTATGACATGATCTAGCTGTCAAAGTTGCATCTTGCAAGCCTTAGTGAGTGAAACTGACAGCTGCGGCGTGAATGTTTGAAACCTGCTTTCACCGTATTGGTGCTATTCTGCCTTTTGGAATATACTCTGTTCCATATATACTTCACTTCAACTTTGTCCTAAGTCAAACTTCTCTAGCTTTGGCCAAGTTTAAAAGAACATATTAACATCTCCAACTACAAATACATGCACTGTGAAGACATATCCCGTTACACATGTAAAACTCTTCCTCACGCTCTAAGCTTTGCGGGCGTGAGTTCTTTTGAAATGAAAAGGTGGGGAAACTCTCCCCTGATAAGTTTCAAAAAAAAAAGATGTAGGTGCATGAAAATAAATAACTTTGTAAAAGCTAGAGAAATTTGACTTAGAACAAAAAACTAAAGCGAACTACTATTTGGAGCAGAGGGACTACCACTTAATGATGCGAACTGCTGTCATGACCCTTCATGTTCAAGCTTGGGCTTATGGATTACTGTACTTCGTACACACTACAGAAATACAAATGCCCGGGCGGTGCACCGGCGTCGTTCCTGTCTATGTTCGTGGTGGCAGCTCCTGTCTCTAAATTCGACGTGGTATGGTCACGGTTCGGGAGCTTAGGCGAAAGCCATGCAAGACCGGTCTTTGCAATCGGCGGCGACGCCTTTGGCGCCGTTCACCTCCTTGGGGGCGTCGATTTTCCCAACTCCATGACCTCAATCCCGTCGATCTCTTCCTGGCGAAAGCCTAGCCCTAGTTTTCTAGAGCCGGTGGCGGCGACGTCGCTGACGCCGTGACCCTCTTGAGGGCGCCACTGTGGAAGAGTAGAGTCCAGCTCGTGCCGTGGTCTTGTGTTCTCCTGTGTGCTCTCCCCTTGTTGTTGTTGTCCCTCTTGAGTAAGTCTGGCCTTGGGTGTTGGGCGCCGCCCGGCGCCGACGAAAGTGTCCTCCGTTGGCGTCTACGCTCCGTCGGCGGCGATCTCCTTGGTGGTGCCAGAATACCAAATGCCGGGTGGTGTTTCCACCGCTGCCGCCATTCCCCTCCATGGATTCCTCCCCGTGGGCGGCGTTGGATGGTGGTACGTGGGCCCGGATGTACTGAAGGATGTCACCATCAGCCTGAAGGGAGGTCGTCGTTTCCGTTGATCCGACTCTTGCGTGTCCACCATCACTCTTAGTCCCCATTTCACCTGTGGGTCCTCACGGGAGGATGACAGTGGAGCGGCGTAGCTACGACGAGTGGTGGAGGGCACAATGGCATTGGTGAAAACGGCGAGTATGCTGCTCGGCGGGGGCGCAGATTGGCGTTCGGTTGGCGTCTTGCGGCTTGCCTAGTGTTACTCTCGTTTGTGATAAGTTCTTTCTCTTTCTTTTGATGTATTTGTGGTTAGCCACCTCCCTCTCCTATGCTGGAGAGTTCGTATGGTCCACATCCTCTCGTGTGTGACCGGATGTTTGTAATTTTTACAGAATCGTAAACGTTTCTTATCTCGCCATTTTGGGCAAATCAATTTAATTCGGTGGGGAGCGCCTCCCCGGTGAAACTTCAAAAAAAAAAAAATACAAATGCCCTGTTATTGTTTGAGGTTTTTTTTTTTTTTTTTTTTTGAAACAAAGGCGGAGCTGCCGCTCAATTAAGAAGAATGACTATTATGTACAAAAAGGTTAGCCAAACGAGATGCTAAAAGGCACCCGAAGGGTCGACCACCCCCACGCAACACGACTCAAGACAAACACGACAACCGACATGGGTCATCGTTGCCGAGCATGGAAGCCAAGCTGCCAACAGCTCCGACCTCCCATGGCAGGCCACCCACTAGCCACCCCCGACGGGTCCGAAGCTAACGGCCGCCACCGGTCATCGTTGCCAAGCTCAAACCAAAGAGCGTTCCGACTTCCAACTGCGAACCCTTGCATTCCATAGAAGCGAAGCCACGACAAGCTCAAACCGAAGAGCAGCTCTCATTACAGCGAAGTGAAGCCATGACGATGCTCCAAATGCGACGCCTTCATGAAGGGAAGCGGCGCTGATGGCGCCACCACCACCGCATGTCCAACATGGACTGAGTTTTCATCCTTGAAATACATGCTAAAGGGGGAAACACGGCGCCTCAACAGGAACCGGTGCCCTAACGGCGTCGCTGTCGCCACGGCTTTCGCCAAGAACCCTCTAGCACAAATGTCGGGTCGCGAAACCCGACCCTTAACCTTCACCGCCATCGCTGCTGTCCCGCCCCACGGAAGCCTCATCGGAGGGGCATCGACGAGCCGGCTTGCACGCCAGAGCCACCCCTCCAACCCGGTCCACGAGCCAAACCCGACTTAAACTTGCGTCACATTGCCATCGACCATCATCGTCGGCATTGGCACCGTCCGAAGTTCTTTGCCGACAACGCCGCCCGGCAACCCGCGACATGCCCTCACCATCACGGGCGCCGCCCCATGTCACGGGACCCTTATGCTGGGCTCCAAACCCGGCAACCCCCGCCGCCGGTGCCTCCTCCTCCTTAGTCACCCGAGCGGCGCGCGGCCGGTGGTGCCATGGACACAACCGGCACCTCGAGGGCCAAGTCGCCGCCATAGCGACCAAAGTCGGTCACCGCCGCCGCAGCCGGGGTCACGAGGGGCGGGGGGAGCGACGAGAAGAGAGTGCCACCCCCTAGCGCCCGCAAGGCGCACGAACCCCGCCACCACCGTTGTGACGCCCGCCCGACCACCGCGTCGCCCGGCCATGGACAGCGGATCTGGCTGCCGGCCACCGGATCCGGCGACCCGCTGCGCCGCCACCTTCGGGGCGATGGAGGAGGGGAGGAACTAGGACCATGGGAGACGAGCCCCACACAGCTTCGCGCGGGGGGTGAGGACCGCCGACCGTGCCACGCGCCACGCCGTCGAATCGTGAGAAGATGCCCCGCCGCAGCCATCCCGGGCGAGCCGCGACCTCCTGCCAGCGGCCTTGCTCCGGCAGCGGCGGCGCTGGGAAGGAAGGAGGTGGGCGCGACGGGATGGGCTGAGGGAGCTGCCCGACGGGGCGTCTTTGCGAAGGTTTTTCATTGTTGGAGTTAATTTTTTGAATTTCATGGTTTCAATGTGGCCAACGCCTCAGCTGTTTTAAATAATTTTTGCATTTGAAAATTTATTCAGAGTTTTGCTGTCATTTATAAATAGTACCACCTGTAAATGTTAAACGGCCTATATAAACTCACACTGTTCTGAAAACATGGGAGAATTTACATGTGCTATCTTATTATTATCATTGTGGAATACAACACCTGGTCTTCCAGGCATCTCAAGCACCTTTGTCTTTTTCTGTTTTTGTTATTAAATTCTAGGCTGTTGATATTTTCGCTGCCTCATTATCATCTCCGGAGAAAAATTATATGCAGCAGGAGAAATTGCTAGAATATTTGGTGTTCCGTACAGAGGAGAAACAGTGCAGCCTACTGAAAAGCCCATCATCCAGGCATGTGTATATTCATTTCTTATCTTAAAATATGTCATGCTTTGAATTTTCATATGTTCAACCATTCTTAATTTACAGGCCCGAGATAGGGAACTGCAAGTTGGTAGAGTTACATTGCCATGCTCCGACAAACCCGTAAATAATCATTGGTTTACTCCATACATCTCTTTGTCAAGCTTTCATTTGTTTGCTAACTCCTGGCTTTAAAATATGTAGGCATTAATCCAGAAAGGGCCTTTTGCTGATATTCAGTGTGCATTAGAAATTCTTGAAAGAGTTGCATGTTCTATAAAATTCAATGAGCCCATTCTTCTTGTTGGTGAAACTGGTACCGGGAAGACTACTACTGTGCAGAATCTTGCTGCCTGGCTTAAACAACCGTTGACTGTGGCGGTATGTTAGATCAGTAACATAAAAAGAATTCTAAGCTGGAACAACTACATATTTGCATCTGTAAAATTTATTGTTGTCACTGAGTTGCATATGTATAAATATAACTGTCACAATTTTCTACCCCTCTACCATGTTAGAGCCTGGACCATCTCTACTATCACCACCACCACTGAAATTTGGGCATAACAACATGTTTTATATATAATGTCTCAACTGGAAAATGCTCGTCTTCTAAATATTTGGAAGCGTCATATGTTGATAGTTCTTGTTTCTATGCCATCATAACTGTGTTTGTGTTTACCAGTTGTTTCGTGCTGTTATGAACGTTAGTTCATAAGGGGGTTAGGGAGGATAACCATTGCCAAGAGGAAGGCTAGGCAAAGTTGGCGTGGAGGGAGACTAGAGTATTTGGGGGGTTGGATTGTTTGTTGTTCATTCCTTCCTTCATTCCAATGGGTCCTGGATACATAAAGGGGTTGGCTGGCTCCTTGGCTCTACTTTCCTGCATCAACTCTAGCTCCTAGAAATTACAAAGAGAAGACCTTGACTGCTACAGCAGTCAAGTCTTAGTCTAACTCCTACCTGGCTGCTAGGAAGTTTCACTGCAATTGCTTGCAGCCAGTAGTGAATTGTAGCAGCAGATTATCTACCAATTATACTCTAATATACTCTAGGATCTTCCCATGACACGTGCATTGTCGGACCTCTTTCTGAATGTCAAACATAGAAAGTCCAGAACATGCTGTGTCAAAAAGTCTGACTTTTTTTTTGTCTCAGTCTTTATCATTTACAATCTAAAATGTTGTTTTATTGATATTTCAGAACTTAAGCCAGCAAAGTGATATTTCTCATCTCTTCGGGGGATTTGAGCCTCCAGATGCTTGGTCAATTTGTTTTCCTCTTTATATGGAGTTCAAGTGTCTTTTTAATCGGAGTTTTTCTTCAAAGGTGTGTCTACTGCTTGGTTCTCATATTGTGATCCTACACTAAGACATACCACCCTCACTCCAATTCTGTCTTCATGTTTATTTACCTTATTGTTCACTTATTCAGGGCAATGAATGTATTCTACGACATTGTGATGAGTGTGTAAAGAAAAACAATTGGATAAAACTATTACGCACTTTAGCAAGATGTGTTGAGAAGGCTCAGAAGCTAATTTTTTTTTTTGAGACCGGGGGATATAGCCCGCTTTTCATTAAGCGAGAAGAGAATGGTCAATAGACCTACACATATTTGGTACAAAAGAATTACTTGTAATCCATGGATTACCAACGAAGTCCAAACCACAAACGAGAAGCATGAAACATGAGGGGTGGGGACCCTCCACCTAACAACCCCACAATTGAACCTAATACAAAATAAACCTCAAACACCTTGGTAGGCGGGCGGTGAAAGGAGTCGTAGAAGGCAACAAATGCAAAGCATCCGCTAGAAATCCTCGGTGGCAAAGCATCCACCGGCACCACCTCGGGCGACAAAGCATCCGCCCCGAAAAGAAGATTGAAACCTCGGAATCCGATTGCTCCTCCGAGTCACCGAGGCCATAGGCCTCCTGGACCACGGGCGAGGAGGACCTCGAATCAAACGCTCCTCCGAGTCAGAGGCCATTGCCCTCAAGACCACGGGCGAGGAGGACTTACCAGACACACCGGGCGACAAAGCATCCGCCCGCGCGACAAAGATCAAACTCCTCCGAGTCACTTAGGGCCGAGAACCCATAGGACCACGGGCGGGAGGACCTACCTTAATAACAACGGCGACCACGGCATCCACAGACTACTACGACTACCACTAACCCCAACCCGGACATACCAAGGTGATGAGAAGCGTGAAAATGCGAAAAAGGCTCGGCAAAGGCGTTCACCAGCAAAACGAAACCTGGCACGAAGGAGACAAGCAAAGAGCATCAACGAAGCCTTCGGGAAGGAACCGACATCCGCGGACGCCAACATCGCCCCGGATAGCATCCAGGGATTATCATCCCCAAGCTTGCTCCAACGGGCTCCGACGACGAACTAAGAACGGCGCCTTCAAGAAGGTGATGACGGGGCTACGCCACCGCCGTCGATTGGCAATAGAAGCCCGGCGGGATTTTCACCCCCCGCGTCGTCGTCGGACGGGCCCGCGGCTTGGCGGCTGGAGCATGACGGCGAGCAGAGCGGTGCGAGGAGCGGTCGGCGCAACCGCCAAACCACCATGGCAAAGCTTCGCGCGCCACTTGGCCACCGCAACTCACACCACCATGGCGCGAAGCCCGAACCAAGAACACCGCCACCGCCACGCCACCACGACGCCGCCGCTGCACCACCACTGCACGACACGCTCAACGGCCGACAGGCCGAAGCGGCCCGCGCACCAGCCATGGCCCCGCCGGCCCCACCGCGGCGTGAAGTCCGCCGCCCGTGCGCCGGGCACCTCCCGCCCCCACTCGGCCGAAGCCCCATGGCGGTATAGGCCCATGACCGAGCTAGAGGGAGGGGGCGGGGTGGGGCGGGCACCGCGGGAGGCCGGATCCGCCGCCCGGGCCGCCGGAGACGCCCGTCCGGCCGCCGCCGGTCGCCGGCGCCGCCGAAGCGCGCGGGGGAGGTGGGATCGGGCGCCGGCCGCCGCCCGGAGGTCGTCGAAGCGAGGCGCCGCCGCCGGGCGGGAGGAAACGCCAGATCCGGGCGCCTGGATGGCCGGATCAGCGCTAGGGGCGGGGCTGGCCCCGGCCGCTTCGCCGGCGCCGGAGTGGGAGTGGGGGGGAGGAGGTCACGGAGGAGCACCGGAGGGAGAGGGGGCGCGGACGGTCTACCCGTTTTTGGGGGCCGTCGCTGGCGCGCCGCCGCCCCTGCGAGGAAAGGCGGCGACGGCGGCCGGGAGGAGCCGGGAGGCGGCGCTGTGGGAGGCGGCGGGCGAAGCGCCCCGAGTCGCCCGTTGGGGGACGACGCGAGAGCCTGCGTGTGCAATGGATTGAAAGCCCGAGAAGGCTCAGAAGCTAATTGAAGGGATTTCTAAGTCTTCAAGTGGTTCAAAGAGAAAAGGCTTTTGCCAGCCCATGTCGTTTCTGATTGGGACACCTTCTCTTCCAAACTAAATATAGCTTGTAATCAAATTGGTTCAGCTACTGGCATGTCATTACAGTTTGTGGAGGGTGCTTTTATTTCAGCTTTGAGGAAAGGCTATTGGATTTTGCTTGATGAGATTAACCTTGCACCTCCAGAGACACTTCAAAGAATTGGTGCTGTACTGGATGGAGATAGGGGCACACTTTGCCTGGCAGAATGGGGAGAAAGGGGTTATGTTGAACGTCATCCTTGCTTCCGGATATTTGCCTGCATTAATCCAGCAACTGACGCTGGGAAAAGAGAACTGCCGTACACTTTTTAGGAACCGCTTTACTGAATACTTTGTTGATGATCTTATGGATGACGATGATCTACGCCTTTTTGTCAGGAAATATCTGGATGGTCTGAATGTTCCAAATGGAATTACAGATAGTATTGTTCGATTTTATAAAGTTGCAAAAAAGGAATGTGAGGAGAGGCTGCAGGATGGAGCTAATCAGAAGCCTCAGTATAGTTTGAGATCTCTATCTCGTGCTTTAGGATATATTAAAAATGCAGAGAAAAAATTTGGCTTCAGAAAAGCCATTTATGATGGTTTTTGTATGTTCTTTCTTACAATGTTGGATGCCCCTAGTGGAAAAATCATTAAGAACTTAATAGTTTCACTTTTGTTGGATGGACGAGTGCCACCTAACATTTCTTTTTCTGACTACATTGAAAAGCCTATGCAGTTAGGTGGCTGTGGATCAGATGATTTTCTGCGGAGCTATGTGTTAAGTGTTACTGAGCACATAATCAACCTTGCCCGTGCTGTTTATATTGGAAGATACCCTGTTCTTTTACAAGGACCAACATCAAGTGGCAAAACTAGCCTTGTGAGGTATCTTGCTGCAAAAACTGGCCATGAGTTTGTCCGAATCAACAACCATGAGCATACTGATCTTCAAGAATATCTGGGTACTTATGTGACCGACAGTCAAGGGAAGCTTCAGTTTCAGGAGGGTGCTTTGGTGAAGGCTGTGCGGGAGGGGCACTGGATTGTTTTGGATGAGCTAAATCTTGCGCCATCTGATGTCCTGGAAGCTTTAAATAGGCTGTTAGATGACAACAGGGAGCTCTTCGTGCCAGAGCGGCAAGAAACTATACCTGCACACCCTAATTTTATGCTTTTCGCTACGCAAAACCCACCTATGCTTTATGGGGGGCGTAAAATGCTGTCCCGGGCATTCCGCAACCGTTTTATTGAAGTGCATGTTGATGAAATACCAGAAGATGAGCCATGTCGTTTCTGATTGGGACACCTTCTCTGCCAAACTAAATATAGCTTGTAATCAAATTGATTCAGCTACTGACATGTCATTACAGTTTGCGGAGGGTGCTTTTATTTCAGCTTTGAGGAAAGGCCATTGGATTTTGCTTGATGAGATTAACCTTGCACCTCCAGAGACACTTCAAAGAATTGGTGCTGTACTGGATGGAGATAGGGGCACACTTTGCCTGGCTGAATGGGGAGACGGGGGTTATGTTGAACGTCATCCTTGTTTCCGGACATTTGCCTGCATGAATCCAGCAACTGACACTGGGAAAAGAGAACTGCCGTACAGTTTTAGGAACCGCTTTACTGAATTTTTTGTTGCCTGGCCGAGGTTTCCTGCAGCCTAAATGGTCTTATATTTTTCATCGGTGTAAAGATGATAAACGTTACAAAATCAGTATCATAATTAGATTAGATATATCATATATAAGTGACAGGTCATGCCTAATACCTCTCAAGTGAATAAACATAGGATGAACTTCCAATGGGTATGTAGTTTTCATTGCAGGCTGAAGGAAGGGGGAAAAAACTTGAAACGTCAAATGCTAAGAACACAAGCTGATGAACTTCTTAAGCAAGAAAGCAATGACCTTTGTATTTCTTATTCAGGCTTGCAAGCATTTCACTTGAGTTTGCATAACACCGGTGCACATAATTTAATTTAATTGTAATAAAAATTCAAAGGTAATCAAAAGCTTTACAGTGTAAACATTGGGAATAGGAAGCAACAGTATATAATTTAACGCCAGAAAGCAACGATCACAGACAATATGATCACAAGGCTATAAAGAACAATAATATATCTATAAGTTCACAGTCAGCCAACGCAACAGACAATGACCATAAGCAGGTATGAGTAGAAAACGAAAGGCATCACCAGAATAGACAAAGGAGGAAATCATCACATGCAACGTCACGAGAAGCTGATATTTCATTGATGTGATATACCTGGCCATCTCCTTCATGCAGAAATGGAAGATACTTCTTAAGGAGAAAGACAGGAAACGCATTGAAGACGCGAAGGAAAGCATATGGGAATGGCTGAGGAAGTTTTCGTCAAGCATGCTTATATCAACTGATGTAATCGAGATCTAGCGTAGACTAGAGATCGTTTCTTACTTTTGTTGTTGTTTTACTTCATTGTAAACTGTGTTGGCTTTCCTAAAAGTCGAGTTAATAAACTCTTTTCAAAAAAAAAAAAAAAAAAAAAAAAAAGCTGAGATTTCATAATTAAGAGGTAATTGTAGCCTCATAGTCCGTGACTGAATAGGCAATAAACCCTCATCGGTACCTAAGTACACAAAATAGAACATGTAGGAAAAGGTGCACAAAAAAAACAGAAACAAACGACTATGACCTCAATTATTAGGAACAGGTACAAAGAGACAAAAAAAAAAAATCTAACAACCTATGATCATTGCCTCGGTTACGAGAGATGTAAAACGAAGGAAGAATCATCGTAGCTCATGAGCATTGCCTCGAGCATCTCCAATAGTTTGCAAAATTGACTTGCCAAATGATGTGATTTGGCAACTTGCTAAAATATATACCAAGTGAAAAATGAGCTCTCTCCAACGGTTTGTCATTTAACTTGGTAATATTGTAAAAATTAGGCCAACATCATACCCAACCCAACTGTCAGAGGCGGCTCCAATCTCCTTCCCATCGCCCGTGTAACGATCCTTCTCTTCATCGCACGCATAAAAGGTTTTACGCCGCCGCCGCGTGGTCGGTGCCACCCCCGTCCCGCAAGGCCGAAGAGGAAGCGTGGCAGGCGCCGCCACACCTTGGTCGCGGCGTGGGTCGTCACCCCGCCATGGTGATCGTGATCGAGGTTGGTCCTGCGTGGAGGGTTCTACGTCACCGCCGCCGCGTGGTCATCAAGGTGATCGAGGTTGGTCTTGTTTGATGATGTACTAATAAAGACGGGGCGTTAGGCCCACCAGGCAGCCCATGTAACGCCCCAAAGGCCTGCCCAAGCACCTCCCCTCTCCTTCTCTACCCACCGCCGACGCCCCGCCTCGCCGCCGACGGCGCCCTAGGGGCTCGCCGAGAGCCCGGCAAACCCTAGGGGGGCGGCGCATCCCGCCCCTCCCTCCCCTCTTTTCTTCTCCACCGCCGGGAAACCCCTAGTCGCCATTGTCGCCACCGCCTCCGCTCTTCGAAACCCGCCGCCATGGACGACCTCCCGCTCCCCGCCCGCCTACCGCATACCACCGGATGAGGCCGGATTCTATAGCCGGGTCGAAGAGGGGGGAGGGGGAATGCCGACACGACGAACAGCGGAACGCCCGGCGTGCGGCGTTGGCGCTGGCTCCCGCGGCGCCGCCGCGTCCTCCGGCGTTGTCGTCCCGGCGGGCGCCAAGCGTGCCTTGGGTCGTGGGCGCCCGGCTTGCCAAGGCTGGTCGGGCGCGCTGAAGCTTTACCGACCAGCCGAGGATTGGCCGTGGCAAGCATGTAGTATATACCTAGAGAATATGTTATCCATTTTGAGAAAGTAATTATATACTAGTATATTGGAACAAAGTTAGTAGTACACACGTAAACGTAATTAATATCAAGACGATGTATCGCCATTCATCCATCTTGATTCTTGTTCCACAACACTTGTCGGTCAGAATCATGCCTAGGAAGAGATCCCGTGTTCAAGACAATTGGATGATTCATCACGATGACTCTAATTTTATCATCTGCTGCTGCAATTATGCAATTCCTTTGCAATGAAAAAGGACGACCCGGTGGCTCTGTCCATGGTCATAGAGTTCTTTACTGTGATAGAGAAGGCCGACACCAAAGAATGTTTCAAGATTATTTGGCGGTGAATCCAACATATAGCCCAGAATTATTCCGCTTAAATATTATTCGAAGTTAATAAACTTTAGTTTATTTTTCCTTCAGGTACAGGATGTCTAGGGAACTTTTCGATGCGCATAATGAATGTTGTAGAAGCACATAATGATTACTTTGTGCGGAGAAAGAATGCGGTCGGTGTTATTGGATTGAGTTGCTTCCAAAAAGTCACTGCCGCAATGCGTATGATCTGTTATGGGGTTCCAGCTGATGCGACAAATGAGTACGTTAAGCATTGCCGAAAGTACTGCGCACTTGAGAGCCTATGTGAGTTTGTTACTTCCGTTGATGAAATTTTTGGAGATGAATACCTCAGATATCCCAATGCAGCTGACACAGCACACTTACTAGCAATCGGTGAGCAAAAAGGATTTCCGGAATGTTAGGGTCCCTCGATTGTATGCATTGGATTGTCCGGAAGAACTGTCCCATATGAAAAACAGGGTCAGTACAAGGGACATGTTGAGAAGCCCACCATCATTTTAGAGGTTGTTGCTTCAGAAAAACAGGGTTAGTACAACTGGAATTGTCTCCGCGCGCGTGGGAAGAGGGCCGGCGTCGAGCGGGATCGCGATAGCAAAGTTCGATACGCGACGCGTAAAAAGATGCTCGCGCTGAAGCGAAGGATGGCAAGTTGGGAAAGATGACAACCTCTTTTACCAAACTGTTGGAGAGCAATTTTTTAGTTTTGCCAAATTTTGTAGGATAGCAACCTTATTTAGCAAACTGTTGGAGATGCATGTAAAAGGAAGCAATGGAAAGATAGCTCATGAAGTCATAAGCACTACGTCAGACACTAAAAATAAATTATGCTGTAAGCAGTAGCACATTCCCTTCATCAAAGTATAATGTGACAACAAAAGGGAATCCATCAACAGGTGACCAAAAAGTGGTTTAAGCTTCTTCTCACAAGGGTAGAAATATTCTAAGTTTAGCAAGAATTGCCTATTTTTATGTTATTTATATCTAACAATCACTATGCTTACCGACAATGGATACTTTTTGAAAATGAGTGATACTTTATTTAAGGCTAGCTATACAAAGAGAACATACACATGTGTCCCAAAAAGTACAATTTATAACCTTGAACTATGCCAAAGTCTGGATCAACTTCCAACTCCAAAAACTGGATTTTGGCCCTCCAACTCTTGAAAGCGTATCAATTTTTAAACTTGGGCTGGTTTCTACGGGCCGATTTTCGGTGTATGAGCGATAACTTTTGTCATTTTTCAAAAACTTCTTTAGAAATCCAACTTAAGAAGAAAGTGGTGAGCTCTAAAAATCTTGATATTTAGGGTAAATAATGGCATAGAACACGTTAAATATTGTTAAGTATTATTTCAATTATTGCATTTCAAAAAAATGGAAAAAAACTTGTATATTCTACAAATTGTTAGGGTATTCAAATGGAGCCTAAAAATCTCAAAAATAATAATATTTATGGATCACTCGAATTCTAGTTAATTTTTGGTATATTTGTTGAACACATGTTACATGGGGCCAAAAATTGAGTTGGTTTTACAAAAATGTTATTATTTATTTGAAATTTATCTTAAATTTGACATTTGTAAAAGCAACCCAATTTTTCCCTTGTAACATGTGTTAAAAAAAGATACCAAAAATTAACTAGAGTTCAAATGATTTTACAAATATGATTTTTTTGAGATTTTTTTATTGCCATATGAATACCCTAAAAAATCATAGATTATATAAAGTTTAACCATTTTTTTGAAATGCAATAATTCAAATTTTCACTTAACAAAAATTTATCATGTACTATATCATTATCATCCTTGGTATTCACCATACCAACCTACAAAAATATTCAAGATGCCAATTAAAATCTACTCTGAAACTTTGTGCGCGCGTGCGTGCGTGCGTTTGACTACGTATTTCTGCGTAATGCACTTGCATTTTGTAGCCTCTGCATGGTTTCTCCTAGTTACATTTTGATCTTAGATTGCCGTAAGCTACATGACATTTTATTTCTAATACTTATTGAATAATCTTTTTTCTAATCGAATAAATATATTATATACGCAGAGAGGGATCAACAATAAGACTCTGTTTAAATGGACTTGACTAAATTTAAGCTGTTAAAAGCTGGGCAAAATTACAAGGGAATTACAAACGGACTCAAATCAAAACTCTCGCAGGGATAGCACAATGTAACACAAGTAATTCCCTAAAGGCCCAAAATACAGGCCGCATAAGCTCGCACCGCCGCAAACCCGCACTAAAACCCTAACCAAAACTACTCACGGCATATATACACGCGCCCCTAACAAACTACCGTTCTTTCGTCCCCCACCGCGCTGCTGCTGCACCGCTGCTCTACCGCGCTGCCGCCGCACCGCGCCCCATGTCGCTCGACGGCGTCTTCCACACGGCCGAGGCCCCTCGCGCGGCTACTAGCCCGCTGCCCGACGCCCACCTGACCCGCGCCTCCCACAAGCTCGCCTCGTCGCCGGCGGCCGCGCCCCCCGCCCCGACGACGTCGCCGCCGCGCTCGCGGAGACAATTGCTGCACCCGCGCTTCACCATCCCGTGCTCGGCTGCTTCCTCCCGCTTTTTGCAAACAACGGCTCTATCAACCAGGCCGTCGAGCTGCTCTGCGCTAGACTGCACGCGTCCAATGATGACGCCCGCGTCAGGCTGCACGCGTGGAATGATGACTCGCCCACCCGGGAGGATGAGGCCGGGGAGGGGACGTCCGCGTCGTTGATTTCCTACCTCTCCAGGCTTAGGCGCCTGCGGCCGCACGCAGAGGTCGCGTGCGCTCCTTTGCAGCTGGCGCGCGCGCCTCGACCTCGCAACCCTTACTCTGCTCAGGTGAAGCGTATTTCAGTGGTCCGCCTCATAGCCACTCTCTTTTCTGTACTCTGCTCTGGTGCACCTCGTCACTCTCTTTCACTGAATTTTGGAGCAGTGCAATTGACCTGTTTCTTAGCTTGTACTCTGGCGCATTTGTAGCTGCCCAATTCGACTACAATAACTAGATTTTCCTCGCGTGGCAGTGATCACTGGTAGTTTTTTTGGTACCATTCAGATTGTGCAAACATTGAGCCTGCTTGCTGTAGAATGTTTAATTTAGTTTAATGGACTGAGCCATGAAAATGTTGCCACCTCCAAAACCGCTGTGTTCAATTTGAATTAGTTTCCTTGCATATACATGCAGCCTAATTTGAAGTATAGGCATGTTTTAGTTTACCAATTGCACACATATTGGGGAAAGTATAGTTGGTATTATTTGATTGTCCATCAAGCCTGCATTATAAAATCCTGCTTGCCAGGAATGTATCCACTTGCTTTTTACAAAAGTTTGTGAATCTGGGAAATTTATATGTGCCCGCTTTGTTTTAATAAACTATGGCAATATGTTGGGTTAGACATACTGTAGTTTTATTATGGTCCATTGTATCAATCTTATGGAAAATTGTTGCCAACTCCCAACTAGTTTTGTAATCATGGCATGTAAAAGGAAATATTAGATTTATGTCATGCAAATCTTAGCTTACCACTATTATTTCTGGCAGACCTGTTTTGAACTTCGCTTCAAGTTTTCTCCACCACTCATTCCAAAGGCTTTTATGTGCAAGTTTCCCCTCACAAGTTACTTCAAAAATTTATTGATATGTGTCAAATGCATGGCTGCCTCACCTCATCTCCACTATGATTTGCATAACTGCTTTTAGCAGCCCCTTTCTCATTACAAACTTCAACTCTGCAAAAGTGATTTTAACTGTTGGATTTGAGTTGTACTCAGAATGTACTTTAAATTTAAATGGTTTTACATTTTTGATTGATACTGTTTGCTTTCAGGAACTGCATTTGTTTCTTGATGCTGCACAAGTATCTTACGGGTTTTCTAGAATTGAGCCAAAAGTATTTTTTGTGAATAAATGGGATTGGTCTTGCTTTTTAGACCTTTGTACATAGTACCACCACTAACTATAGTTTAGTTGACTCCTCACTTGATTGGACTTGGAAATGGTTACGCGATACATATTCTTATGGTGGTTTTAAAAGCAAGCCGATATGGCTATTGAAAGTTTTGGCCTGGCGAGCAGATGAAGCATTTAAATGTTTTCTGAGGTTTTTCTTACTTTTCCTGCTTTTTTTCTCTCTTTATATTGTTTCTTTTTTTTGTTTGAGATTGGAGTAACAACCTGTTGTACCTTTTTAGGTGGAAGGAGTTTTGCATGGACACTTCCTTTAGAGAAAGCTTTACTCTTTTTTATATCTTCGAATGACAATAGAAATTTAGTAGTGTGTAGATGGCCTCACATGCCTGAATGTTTGTTGGATTGGCCAGATGTCGCGAAGAGGAAGAAATCATAGCATTGGAAGGTATGAGCATTTTCACCTTTTATTTTCCATTGTTCCTTTTGCTTCCTCACTGTCTTTGTGTTTAGCTTACACTTACCTGTGTGTTGTTTTGTCTGTCAGCCCGTTTGTTCTTACTGCTACTTTAAAGAAAGAGTTACGAGGTAGCTTTTGATGGCAGTTGGCCAAGAAGGTGGCCCATATGTACCTCTATGGGCCTGTTGGTGCTGGAAAAAACTGCACTTATTAACAAGTTGGCACAAATAGTTGGAAATCGAGGTATTTATGATATAAGTTTATGAAGATTTATTCAGGAAAAAGTGTCTACGAAGGATTGTCCAACCGATAGATATGGTTTGATCCCCAAAAAGAATCCATTATCTCATTTTTGACGTGTTGAACTTTTTAAATTTGATGACTTGATTTTAGAGAAATAGTATCAACATTTTGTATTTCTAAACCTATTTATTATGAAAAATATATTCCCTATTAATCTTAAGTTACTTAGTACACAGAAATATTTCCAAATTATAAGATGTCTGGCTTTTCTAGATACATTGCTTTAACTACACTTCGTCTATAGTGTGCTCCTTCTGTGTCTGAGATACAACAAGATAAAAGCGGCGACTCGAAGAGCCTGGATGTTGGCTCTGTCTTCATACATGGGACATGCAGTGAATGTAGTCACATAAATGCACTGCTGGAGCGACACAAGTATAGTGGGACAGAGGGATGTAAGTGCAAAAAAAGTTATGTATCTAGAAAAGCAAAGCGTCTTATAATTTGAAAAAAAAAGAAATAGGTTTTTTTTTTTTTTTTTTTGTATATATTTGATCAAACTTAAAGGTTTGATTCCTCAAAAAACGAGATGTGCATTTTTTGGGGGATGGATTGAAATGCGTGCTTAGTTGCTTACTGAGCCACATAAATAAAATGTGTGAAAGGAGTATGCATAGGAACAATAAGATCTGTTGTATCGCGACTATCCTGTTTATTTGTTGGTGATATATGCTGGCTGTTGTTACTGGTTCCTGAACTGAATTTGCTTCCTCATATTCCAGAGGCACATACAAAAGGTTATTTATTTAATTTAAGTATGTGCATGTAAATCATTTTTCTGTTTATTTTGTTCATATGTTGTACTAGTCAATAGAAAAAAGATAGATAGGTTCCTTAGATGATTCAATGATGAAATATAAGTTTCAATGGGAAGTCTCAGAGCAGAAAATAGTTTCAGTAGGAATTTTTATTGTGGATTCATATCAAACTGTCTTCTAAGTCTCAAGTATGATAGGGTTACCTAATTATTCTCATGATTATGTCTGTTCTGCATAGTCCTTCCATCATCTATTCTATGGTGAAGTTCCAGCTGAATTCTAACATTTGATAAGTTATTTAGTCAAAGGCTCAATGGTTGGAACCTTTCCACAAAAATCTAGTAAAATCATGACTCCATAGTTCTGTTTCATATTTATCCAATACAAAATTGCTGCTTGTTGAAAGATTTCTTGGAAACATGGATATCATCCCTGATGGTGGCATGGCACTGTTGATCTTCTGTCAATATTTATCCATCTTTCATAAACATTGTTAATCTTCTATATATTTAAGCAAAAGTGCTAATTACTGATTTTATTTGCAGTACTTTTTTTATCCACATGGATGAGCAAATGGATGGTAGGACCTTGTTAGGAAGTTCACGTCTGCACAGAGAACCTGGTGAATTCAAGTGGGCTCCTGGTTAAACACACAGGTCTGTATAGGAGAGTACTGTTTTCTTCATATAATCCTGGGGTACCCTTTTTTTTCTCCCATGCATATTAAATTATTAATATCTTTCATGGTATGCCAAGCAGGCCATTGTCAAAGGGTTTTTGGATTGTATTTGAAGATATAGACAAGGCACCTAGCGTGTGCAGTCAATCTTACTACCTTTATTGGAAGGTTCAAATACCTTTTCAGTTGGCCATGCAGAGGTAAGACTTGCCTTCTGCTTCCTGACAATACCGGTTGATTACTTTTGCAGTTTTCTCTCTCTCTCTCTCTGTAGGCAAAAAATGCACAAAACCCTGTTTTGTAAATTCCTTGGAGTGCCACTGCAATAGAGGGAATAAGTCATGATTCTCTTGTAGGCGTGGAATTTCTTTTGAGGATTTCGATTCTTTGCTACCATCACTACATCAAAGAATGATATTTCCCATGAACTGCCAGGTTTGTTCAGTTGGTTTTGAATTATATATGATGTTGCAGTATACTGTAGTGCATACTACAGAATTTTTCTTAGTTTATACTTGTAGCGGTGTACTAAAAAATTTGATAAGCAACAAGCATGATCAGGACTGTTTGTTAGAGTTCTGCCCACACAGAAACAGCTCTATATTTCCTTAATCTCGCAATTTCCTTAAGGAGCAAAATATTGGCATTTGCCAGTTCATGTCCTCTGTTTGCTCCTTTGACAGGGGAAGACTCACATTAAGTGCATTGTGGAGAAAAAGTGATGGTGGGAGAGCCTAATCAGAGTGACATGGTTAATATAATTAATGGATGCTACAAGCTTGGAGCCCATCTCCTCCAAACTCATAGGTAGGCCTGAAACATACTTGTATCTTTTTCTACCTCCAGTCACTTCTAGATAACGTTTCAGACAGAAAAATTAAAAAGTACATGCAAGTCAATTTTGCTGCCTGGAACATCGTGTATATTTTGACCAGAGGAATAACTAACTAACCTATTGTATGGCATGTAGATACCTTTGAAAAAGGTCAACTCTCTTGGATCTTATCAGTTTGGTGGTCTCAACTTAGCAGGAGGTTTATCTGATGGTGTTGTGCTGAGATTTTCGTTAAGCGCAGTTCATAATTCTTGCAGCATATTGCCTGCTATCAATCTGTGATAACGGGTACTTATATTTATCTTACTTCTCGTAGGGACCTGCTCAAGTGGTGCAAGAGAATATTAGGGACCGATCTCAACCTTGAGGACCCCCCAATTGCATCTAGTGGATTGAAATTAATTTATCATGAGGGTTTGTTGCTTTCTTTTCCTTCTAATTGTAGCATGTTTTGGCCTCATGTATATTGTTTAATAAATCTCTTCTATAAAAAATGCACTGTCACTCTAGGAATATCTCATCATATACTATGACATGATCAGCTGTCAAAAGTTGCATCTTGCAAGCCATAGTAAGTGAAACTGACACAAACTGCAGTGTGAATGTTTGAAATCTGCTTTCATGGTATTGGGTGCTATTCTGCCTTTTGGAATATACTCTGTTCCATATATACTTCACCTCAACTTTGTCCTCACTTTTCTAGCTTTGACCAAGTTTAAAAGAATATATTAAGATCTCCAGCTTCAAATAGATCCACTGTCAAGACATATGTGTAATTAATGGAACTAATTTATTTTTTGTAGATGTAGGTGCATGAAAAATCAATAAACTTGGTAAAAAAGTAGAGAAATTTGACTGAACAAAACCAAAGTGAACTATAATTTGGAGCAGATGGAGTACCATTTAGGGATGCGAACAGCTGTTATGACCTTCATGTTTAAGTTTGGCCTTATGGATTACCCCGTACAAATTCAATGTGGAGTTAAATTTGACTTTCATGGTTTTGTTTTGGCCAACGCCTACCAGATGTTTAAATAATTTTGCATTTTGAATTTTTATTCAGACTTCAGAGTTTAAGTAGCTTTAGTTTCACTGTCATTTATAAATAGTACCACCTGTAAATGTTAAACGGCCTGTATAAAACCACTGTTCTGAGAGCATGGGAGAATTTCCTTGTGCTATCTTATTATTACCATTTTGGAGTAAAACACCTGGTCTTACAGGCATCTCAAGCACCTTTGTCTCTTTTTGTTTTCTTATTAAATTCTAGGCTGTTGATATTTTTCGCTGCCTCGTTATCATCTCCGAGAAAAGATTATATGTAGCTGGAGAAATTGCTAGAATATTAGGTGTTCCGTGCAGGAGAAACACAGCCTACTGAAAAGCCCATCATCCAGGCATGTTTATATTAATTTCTTATCTGAAAATATGTCATGTTTTGAATTTTCATATGTTCAACCATTTGTAATTTACAGGCCCGACAAATGGAATTGCAAGTTGGTAGAGTTACATTGCCGTGCTCCGACAAACCTGTAAATAATCATTAGTTTACTTGATACATCTCTTTGTCAAGCTTTTTATTTGTTTGCTAACTCCTGGCTTCAAATATGTAGGCATTAATCCAGAAAGGGCCTTTTTGCTGATATTAGGCGTGCATTAGAAGTTCTTGAAAAGTTGCATGTTCTATAAAATTCAATGAGCCCATTCTTCTTGTTGGTGAAACTGGTACCGGGAAGACTACTACTGTGCAGAATCTTGCTGCCTGGCTTAAACAAACGTTGACTGTGGTGGTATGTTAGATCAGTAACATAAACAATCCTAAGCTGGAACAACTACATATTTGCATCTGTAAAATTTATTGTTGTCACTGAGTTGCATATATATAAATATAAATGCCATTATTTTCTACCCTCTACCATGTTAGTGCAGCCTCCACATCACCACCACCACCACTGAAATTCGGGAATAACAACATGTTTTATATACAATGTCTCATCTGGAAAATGTTTGTCTTCGAATTATTTGGAATTGTCATATGTTGAGAGTTGTTTGTATGCCATCGCAAGACTGTATT
The DNA here is from genome assembly GCA_015847255.1 of Hyparrhenia diplandra. NCBI lineage: Eukaryota > Viridiplantae > Streptophyta > Magnoliopsida > Poales > Poaceae > Hyparrhenia > Hyparrhenia diplandra. The sequence continues at coordinate 35,768 of JADLZK010001522.1, read as the reverse complement.
TGTGTTTACCATTTGTTTTAGCACAATGTTGCACCTCTTTCAAAGCGTCAAACATACAAAAAGTCCAGAACATGCTGTGTCAAAAATCTGACTTTTTTTTTTTTTTTCTCTCTCTCATGATTTTTTTGCATTTGTAATCTAATGTTGTTTTATTTATATTTCAGAACTTGAGCCAGCAAAGTGATATTTCTGATCTCCTTGGGGATTTAAGCCTACAGATGCTCGGTCAATATGTTTTCCCTCTTTATATGGAGTTCAAGAATCTTTTTGTCGCAGTTTTTCTGCAAAGGTGTGTCTTTTGCTTGGTTCTCATATTGTGATCCTACACTAAGACATACCACCCTCACTCCAATTCTGTCTTGATGTTTATTTACCCAATTGTTCACTTATTCAGGACAATGAACGTATTCTACAGCGTTGTGCTGAGTGTGTAATGAAAAGAATTGGATAAAACTATTACGCACTTTGGCAAGATTTGTTGATAGAGCTCAGAAGCTAATTGAAGGGATTTCTAAGTCTTCAAGTGGTTCAAAGAGAAAAAGGCCTTTGCCTGCCCATGTTGTTTCTGATTGGGAGACCTTCTCTTCCAAACTAAATATAGCTTGTAGTCAAATTGGTTCAGCAACTGGCATGTCATTTCAGTTTGTGGAGGGTGCTTTTATTTCAGCTTTGAGGAAAGGCCATTGGATTTTGCTTGATGAGGTTAACCTTGCACCTCCAGAGACACTTCAAAGAATTGGTGCTGTACTGGATGGAGACAGGGGCACACTTTGCCTGGCAGAAAGGGGAGACGTGGATTATGTTGAACGTCATCCTTGCTTCCGGATATTTGCCTGCATGAATCCTGCCACTGACGCTGGGAAAAGAGAACTGCCGTACACTTTTTAGGAACCGCTTTACTGAATACTTTGTTGATGATCTTATGGATGACGATGATCTAATGCCTTTTGTCAGGAAATATCTGGATGGTCTGAATGTTCCAAATGGAATTACAGATAGTATTGTTCGATTTTATAAAGTTGCAAAAAGGAATGTGAAGAGAGGCTGCAGGATGGAGCTAATCAGAAGCCTCAGTATAGTTTGAGATCTCTATCTCGTGCTTTAGGATATATTAAAAATGCAGAGAAAAATTTGGCTTCAGAAAAGCCATTTATGATGGTTTCTGTATGTTCTTTCTTACAATGTTGGATGCCCCTAGTGGAAAAATCATTAAGAACTTGATAGTTTCACTTTTGTTGGATGGAAGAGTGCCACCTAACATTTCTTTTTTCTGACTACTTCATTGAAAAGCCTATGCAGTTAGGTGGCTGTGAATCAGATGATTTTCTCTTGGAGTTATGTTTTAACTCAAAGTGTTACTGAGCACATAATCAACCTTGCCCGCGTGCTGTTTATATTAGAAGATACCCTGTTCTTTTTTACAAGGGCCAACATCAAGTGGCAAAACTAGCCTTGTGAGGTATCTTGCTGCAAAAACTGGCCATGAGTTTGTTCAATCAACAACCATGAGCATACTGATCTTCAAGAATATCTGGGTACTTATGTGACCGACAGTCAAGGGAAGCTTCAGTTTCAGGAGGGTGCTTTGGTGAAGGCTGTGCGGGAGGGGCACTGGATTGTTTTGGATGAGCTGAATCTTGCACCATCTGATGTCCTGGAAGCTTTAAATAGGCTGTTAGATGACAATAGGGAGCTCTTAGTGCCAGAGCTGCAAGAAGCTATACCTGCACACCCTAATTTTATGCTTTTTAGCTACGCAAAACCCACCTATGCTTTATGGGGGCGTAAAAATGCTGTCCCGGCATTCCGCAACCGCTTTTATTGAAGTGCATGTTGATGAAATACCAGAAGATGAGCTAGTCACGATTTTGGAGCAGCGATGTAGAATTGCTCCCAGTTATGCGAAAAGAATGGTTGAGGTTATGAAAGAATTGCAAACACATAGACAAAATAGTAGAGTGTTTGCTGGCAAACATGGTTTCATAACACCTAGGGATCTATTTCGTTGGGCCAATCGTTATAGGACATTTGAAGGGAAGTCATATGAAGATCTGGCGAAAGATGGCTATTTACTTCTGGCAGAGAGATTAAGGGATGACAATGAGAAAGTGGTTGTTCAAGCAGCTTTAGAGCGCCACCTACGTGTAAAACTCAACATAGCTGATCTGTATCACTTTCGGTAATGATTCCATCATTCTATGGCATCATTTTAGTTTTTCTGTTTTATCTTGTGCCTACAAAGGATGGAAGTTCATGAGCAAAACATATACAGTCATGATCACAATTTTATTGCATCGACATAGTGACGGTGAAAAAAAAGGATGAGGGCAATCTGAGCATTTAATTTTTTAGTCGGTTATACATGGTAGATGTCTGTGGATGTATAAATGTATAGTGTATGTAGTTGATTTATATGTATGGTTTTTTTTAACTGGAGCTGCTAACGTACAACTTAATTTAATCGTATGGTTGCTATTTGTGCACATCCTGTTTGACCAAGCGGCACTAAGTTTTGGGTACCATTTGCTCATGCAGTAACCTGACCTTGTCATTTCATCGATGAAGGGTAGTTTCTTATGTGCCACAGCATAATTCGAATTTTAATACCACATCATATTTTTACATTCATTAATGGAAGTTTGTGAAATTTTACTCAGAAAGGGAAAGGTTATGTAATCTTGTGTTTTTCTTTATTCTTGCAGGAAGTCACCCGTGAAGATAACTTATCCCTGGATGCTATCAAACTAAGAGTACAAGATTGCTTTGGAAAGTGAGTTTGTTTGCATTTTTAATACAGTGTACTCGTATAGTTCTGGTTCTGATATATTTTTAATTTTCTTTTGCAGTATCACTTGGACAAAAAGTATGTGGAGGCTATACTTCCTTATTGAGCGCTGCTACAGATCACGTGAACCTGTCCTCCTTGTTGGCGAAAACTGGTGGTGGGAAAACAACTGTTTGCCAGGTTCTAAGTGCTGTCCTTGGATCAAAATTACACATTTTGAACTGCCATCAGTATACAGAGACATCAGACTTCATTGGGGTGCCGCTGTCTTGTTTATAAATCCTGTTTCTCTAGATACCATTGTCTGTTGTTTAAATATGTGTCTCATTATCTATTATATCTGCTGTTACCTGCAGGGATTCTGCCCTATACGTGATAGGTCAAGAATAGCAATTGAGTTCAAAGATCTTGTTGCGAAAAAATCAAACAGATGAAAATGTTTGTTTATATTGCAGGAATGTGGTAAGTTCTCTGTTTTCTGGATTTGTATTTCAATATAGCTTATGCATTGACCTATCAAAGTGGATGAACTGATTTGTCCATGATTTGCAGCCACTTGAAACTGATATATCTGAGCTGATAGTGTCATCAGCCATCTGAATGAAATACTTGACAGATACAGAAAGGAAAAATATCTGTTTCCTGATGTGTCAGCTCAAGATCTTGCTGCCATGGAGCAAATCAAGTTGGATCTGATGCACCTCCACAAGAGGTGGCAGGCAATTTTCCTTTGGCAGGATGGACCGCTTGTTCAAGCAATGAAGAATGGTGATCTTTTCCTCATTGATGAAATTTCTTTAGCTGATGACAGTGTGCTTGAACGCTTGAACAGTGTTCTAGAACCTGAAAGAAAATTGGTATGCCTTTTTCTTAATTATCCATTCATTGTTTCTCTTATGAAGGATGTAGGAAAAAGTAGCTCTGGGCTTATCTTATGCAAACAAACTAGGGTTAATGGAACCTGTTCTGTTTGGTTATTATATTTGGATCCTTTTTACAAGTGCTGTTCATTGTTTTTATGCTTTCCTGCTGTAAACTTGGAGCTCATCTAGATTAAATTTCCTCAAATGGTGGGTTCTATAGCAGCTATTTTCGTTGATTGTGTTGCTTCGCTGCATTTTGTTTTCTTATTAAGCTTGTAAACTTTGTTTCATATTTATCTTAGTTCTAATGCCAATCCTTTTACGGCTTAATGCCATGCATGTTGTATGGATATGGAAGGCCACAACAATTATAGTTTATTAACACATAAAACCATGCTCTGACTGCTTCAGCTAGAATAAATGTGTGGCCGATTTTTTATGTATGGGGTGGATTAATAATTTACTTGTGCGGAACTGTTGTCGGGCACCTCTGTTGCAAGTTTAGAATCTAGATACTTAACTATCATATACGGCGTTTGTTCCTGCAAATTTGATAGTCGGGACTAGGCCCTGATTCATGAAATGGCTAATTTGCACTAGAAATAGAATACCGAGGTCACACAAAAAGGGTCACAATTGCAATTTTGGGGCCTAATTACGATTCAGATTGATGAAGGTGTGAACTTGACTAGTTTCAGGGACTTGCAAACTTAAACATGTACTCCCTGCTTTCAAATTATAGTTCACTTTGGCTTTTCTAGATACATTGCTTTTTTGCTATGCACCTAGTTATACACTATATCTAGATGCATAGCAAAATAAATGCATCTAGAAAAGACAAAACGACCTACAATTTGGAACAGAGGAAGTAATTTCGTTGACTTAAGGTGTTTTTTTTGAAAGTTTGGCGTTTCTGTCGCCTGCCACATAATCTAGCAGTTGGCTAATCCTGGCAAAATATTTCTGTTACTTGCTCAAAAAATGATGCTTCTAATTAGTTGGTCGCTTCATTTGTAAGATGTCACTAGGAGCCAGGACACTGTCATGTTCTCCAATATTTACCTTTACCTTTTCTACCTAGACCTTAATAGAAAGAATATTATCATATGGAAGTAGGTTTAATGATAAACCTACTAGTATCATTTCCATGTCTAAGTAGAAGTAGTGAACCCCTCTCTATGCACTGTATTCCCTCCGATCCAAATTTAGGCTGTTTTAAACCTTCTCAACTTTTCTCTAAGTGTAGGAGGTTTTAGAACTTCTATGCATCTTTTACCCTTTTTTTTTTTTTTCCTACCCCTGTTTAATAAATGCTACTCCTTAATCCTTGTGCACAAGTCCAAAACGACCTACATAATAAATGAAGGGCACTAAGGTCTTTTGATCTAGTACTTGATTACTTACTTAACCATTGTGCGAGTCCAAAACAACCTGCATTTCGAATCTGAGGGAATAGTCATAGGATTAATGGCCCACTGTGCAAAGAAAAGTATATTCAGAATCAGGACTTTTTTTTTTCTATCGATATACTTAAACTTATTCTACACAAATCATTTTATTGAATATTTGTCTTAATTGTTGAACTTAAGTTCTATGTATGTTTATATGTGCTTTTCTACTGTTGTAGTCACTGGCTGAGAAAGGTGGTTCTGTGTTAGAGAAGATTGTAGCACATCCAAACTTCTTCATCCTTGCAACTATGAACCCTGGTGGTGACTATGGAAAAAAAAAAGAGCTTTCTCCTGCATTAAGAAATCGATTTACTGAAATTTGGGTTCCTGCTGTTACTGATGTTGATGAACTCAAGAGCATAACTTTTGGGAGTTTCACCAAAACTGACTTCTCTTGCTTTGGAGATTGCATTGTTAACTTCTGGAAGTGGTTCAACCAATTGCACATTGGAAGAACACTCACGATACGGGACCTTCTTTCATGGATTTCATTTATAAATGTGACTGAGCAAACTCTTGGGCCAGAGCAAGCTTTGATACATGGCCTGTTTCTTATTTTACTTGATGGGCTCTCATTGGGTCTAAATGTTTCTAAAACTGAAGCTACTGAGATGAGGAATACTTGTTTGTCCTTCCTTCTAGAAGAACTGCAGAAAGTTGAGGGTAAGGCAGTAGATTCATGCTTGAATGATCTAAGCAAGTATGGCTGGGGTGACAATATGAAAAAGAAGATATAGTTCATGGTTGTTTGAAAGGTCATTTTGGCATTGCACCATTCTATATTCCTGAGGGCCATCTTGCTTGTAAGCAACAGGGTTCTGAAATAGTTTCAAAGGAAAAAACTGGGCTTTGAAATAATGGCACCCACGACCAGTAAGAATGTCTTGCGAGTTTTATGTATGCAACTACCTAAACCTCTTCTTCTGGAAGGTAGTCCTGGAGTTGGAAAAACAAGTTTAATTGTAGCGTTAGCTAGATTTTCTGGTCATGATGTTGTGCGGATAAATCTATCTGAACAGACAGACATGATGGATCTTTTAGGTTCAGACCTGCCAGCTCAGGGGGAAATGGAATGGAATTTTCCTGGTCTGATGGTATTCTTCTTCAGGCTTTAAAGAATGGAAGTTGGGTTCTTTTGGACGAGCTCAATCTTGCTCCACAATCTGTCTTAGAGGGTCTGAATGCCATTCTGACCACCGTGCTGAGGTCTTCATATACCTGAGCTTGGTCAAACTTACAAATGCTCATCATCCTTTCGCCTTTGCATGCCAAAATCCTTCATCGCAAGGTGGTGGGAGGAAAGGCCTTCCCAAGTCCTTTCTGAACCGCTTCACCAAAGTTTATGTTGATGAGCTATCAGAGGAAGATTATCTGGCCATTTGTCAAAAACGATTTGATTCATTGATTTCTGAAAGTTTCATCAGAAATCTTATTCACTTTAACAACAGGCTGTATATGGATACCATGGTTTTATAGGAAGTATGGTCAACAAGGTTCTCCTGGGAATTTAATCTACGTGATATTATCAGGTCTTGTGAGATGATAGCAGGTTCCCCGAGATCCTATGAAGGATGACTGTTTTTTAAATACTGTCTATCTTCAAAGAATGCGCACGTTGGTTGATCGCCATGAAGTTGTTAAGCTTTATGAGGAGGTCTTTAAGAAAAGACGAGCATTCACCAACCAAAAATGCTCTATGTTAACCCACATTGCTTGGTTGTTGGAAGTGCCTCTATTGAAAGAAATCACATCCAATCATATAAAGTGCAAAACAATCAACTCAACATATTTCCAGGTGTCCTTGATAGTCTTGAAGCAGCCATGCATTGCATCCAGCAAGGTTGGTTGTGTATTCTTATTGGTCAAACTTCAGCTGGTAAAACATCATTAATCCGCTTGCTGGCACAGCTTTTTAGGGAAATACATTGAATGAGGTGAATCTGTCGCCTGCAACTGATGTGTCAGAATTGTTGGGATGCTTTTGAGCAGTATAACTTCTTTAGGCACTACAAAGCAGTTTTATCAGAAGTTGAGCGCTACGTTGATGTGTATTTCAGCCTGAGTATTGATAATGGCCGGAAGAATTTTGTTGCAGAAGGAAGGGGTTTGTTTAAAAAATGGTTTGAATTTGTGGCTGAAAAAGGGCACTTTCGTCAATTAGGACTTCGAAATTCATTGAAATGAGTGGGAATGCATCCTTGCCTTCCTTAAGCTTGCTTGCTGAAATAGTTGAGCAGATAAAGTGTGATCTGGAAAGGTTTGAGCTCCCACCATTGACAAAAGATGATCTTAGTAAAACACTGAAGTCCATCTACAACTTGCAGCAGAATGGAGCTGCACACCAACCAGTTAAATTCGAATGGGTTGCGGGGAGATTTGATCAGGGCCATTGAACGCGGTGAATGGATTGTTTTGGATAATGCAAATTTCTGCAACCCTACTGTATGCTCTCTGCTTCTCACGTACTTTGCCTTTCTTTCCAGCTGCGTGCTTTTTGCTAATTTTACCTTTTTTCCTTTCGTGAATTCATTTAGGTACTTGATAGGATAAACTCCTTGGTTGAGCAAGAAAGGTCTATTGTAGTCAATGAGTGTGGTCTTGTTGATGGGCAATCCTGTAGTTATCAAAGCCCACCCTAAGTTCAAAATGTTTTTGACAGTAAATTCAAACTATGGTGAAGTTTCAAGAGCCATGCGAAAACAGAGGAGTGGAGATCTTTCTGATGGACCAAAGTTGGAATCTGGAAGGATGCAGCAATGTGCCTGGGGACGCCGAATGGAAGGATGTGATAAGATTTTTAATCTCTTGTGGAATACCAAGAATGGAACTGGTCTCGTCAATGTGTGAAGCACACATGCATGCAAAAGCTGAAGGTTCACGTGTTGGTATAAACATTACCCTTCTTGAAATCACACGCTGGGTCCAATTGTTCCAACAACTGATTATCAAAGGAAATCAGTTCCTTTGGAGCTTGCATTTGAGCTGGGAACACACATATCTACCATCTTTGGGTGAAATTAATGGATCTAGAATTGTGGAGGAAGGAAAAAAAAAATTTTTTGTAATTTTGATGGATCTGAAATTCTGGCAAGAAACTTTAGGTTTTTGACTGTTTTTTGATGGTTATTCAACTGGTTTGCATTCTGGATTATCTTTGTCCTTGCCAGGTGGTTGGCCAATTGAGCAAAAACTAAGGGATTTCATTTGGTATTCAAAAGAAACTTGCGTTATGAGGAACTGCATGTTTCTACAGTCATTGGGTGCCCAATATGCTGCTTATCAGATAAGCAGTTTTAAAGATAATTCATCGTTGTTGGGTGATATTAGTAGCGTCCACCAATCTATTCTTCCTGCTAGAAGCTTACGCGAAATTACAGTTTCCTACGGTTACTGGTCAGACTGTCAAAAATTGTGTAACTGGGGCATTCAATTCATACTTAGCTGATCAGATGCTTTTTCTTTTGCTGCAAACTGGGTAATGGAGCAATGTACTGAAAAAAGATCTTGAACTGTATCACATATGGTTTAAATGGTATAACTGTGTGGTCCAGCCTTGTTGCAACTTTTTTGAGAGCTATGAGTATATTCTGAAGCAAGAAAGTGAGCATCCTATTTGGCATAGCATCCTTGAATATTACAGGAAAATAGTTGCCGATAACAATATTGATATTGTTACTCAGCATATTCCATTACTTTTCAAGAAGTTGCTGGATATGGCTGGTGTTGATAGCCAGAACTGGTTTTGCGCCGTGCTTTTAAGGCTTTGGGCTTGTTGCGCTTACGCTTACGCAATGGCAAACTGAGACAAAATGTCCTGATCTTTCTGTTCTGAAATGTACTTTTGCTGCCAGCATTGAAATCCCTCAGATGCTTAGAGGGCGAGGTACTTAAAATGATTGCAAAATCTTGGAAGTGCCAGAACATATACTCTCGCCTTCTTGATTACCACAGATCAATATGGAAAATGATGATTGCATCTCAGTTAGAGGGTCTACCTATTGTTTGGAATCTTTTGAGGAAAGAAATAATGAAGTTGCAGTCAGAGTTCCCTGTTGAAGTTGGCGTCTTTTGGTAAGTTAACATCTGACCATTTCTTTTCTTCTCTTCGTGATACTACAAAGTAACAGCAAAATGACATCTTATTCAGATGGAAAGTGTGAATCTCAACAATCTACATGATCTCAATTTTCAATATGGAAAACCAACTTTGTGGGTTTATGGTGGTCATCCTCATCTGCCATCATCTAGCGAGATATTTGACAAAATACAAGAACTTTTGTCCTTCACAGGATATGTGTGGCCAAGGAAGAATCTTTTGAATATAGAGCTTGATGGTATTTTCTTTGAGCTTGTGTTTTGATTGCTCAATTAATAGCCATGCCTAACACACACCATCTAGAATATATAATTGATATCTATTGTTTGCAGATAGAAAGCAGCTGACTGATGCTATGCTGTCAGCCAATCAGGATCTTAGACTCCTTGCAATGGAAGGTAGCCACATGCAATTTTTTTTTGTTCCACTTTTTCTTTTGCTTGTGGGGTTTATCTTGAAACGCAAGTAGCAGTTTTGTCTTTCGTGCCTCTAGCATTTCATTTAATTCTGCCATATTATATGTGCGTACCTCATTATTCCTTTGGTTGTTAACTGTCTTTACGAATGTCTTGTAGATGACAATTTTCCTTTCTGATTCCTTTTCTCTTTGTGTCAAGGTGTCTCTATGGCTTGTATTGCTTCAATGAAAACTGAGGAAGATGTTTTAACTGTTGGCCTCCAATTGGATGAAGTTCACAAGGTTATTCTTGTACCCATGTAATGTTTCTGACATCATTTCAGTAACATCCTTACAATTTCATTGTATTTTGTCCATGCAGAGGCTTGTAGGAAAGGTTAACTCTGTGAGGGGTAATCTTGGATTATTGTCCAAGACATCAATGCCTGAATTTAAATTCTGTTGCTCAGTGTCCTCTGAGATTCTATGTAACATTTATGGTTTCAAAGGCTGGCTAACAAGTCTTTCTTTGCTCAACTTGAAGAGCTTAAACTTGGATACCCTTTTACTTCAACAGCTATGCAAGTGCACACAAAGAGATTCTTCTGAAACTCATGAGGTCTGTCTATTAATATTTTCTTTGTTTCTGAACCTCATTTATTAATTGTTTCCAGAATTTTCTGCAAGACCAGATCATTTTGAGTGCTAAACTGAGAAGGTAGTCTGGGACGAGCTGCTAAACCAAGAAAGAGAATTGGGATAGATTCTTTCTAGATTTATAGTTCAACCTGCGTTAAGCAAGTAGTGTGCTCACTCCAAGTAGATAACTCGAGGAAGGGTTGGCCCTTCAGAGTCGTTAGAAAATCTCTATCATTACTACTATATATAATGACTTTAAAACAAAGATGTGGCATGCGTATTTTCATGTACTCTTCTTGAAAATGGTTATTTTTTTTAGCACTGGAGTAAACAAGATCATCTAAATTAGAGTTAAGTGAAAAAGATATTCATCATGGCGAGTATCGGTAATACACTGAATAAGAGATAATATATAATGCAGATACTCATCAATGTGAAAATGAGAAACATTTGAGATCAAAAGAGAACTCATTCAATCTACATGCATGCATTTTTATTCTGAATCATGATCACTGAAGAAAAACTATAGGTCCTATATTTCAGAATGATTGAAATTTTTCTGTTACCGGACAGATTCTTGTGAATTCTGAGTATCTGCTGAAGTATTCTATGGATTACTCACTGGGTTCATCCTCACGATCTCCTCTGGACTATATTCAACATCAGATAATTTGGTGGATTTGTCATGATTGGGACAAAGTTGATAACGGTAAAAGACCTCTGTATTTTCTGACAAAGCTTGTCCCATTTTCTGTTGTAGCTTACAACTTGACACGAGACATGTGAATGTTTTGCAGCGCAATTAAAAGTTGCTAGTTGTATTCTTGAAATGTGGTACAACTATCACTCTTCCTTGTGGACTTATTGCTCTGGAAGCCCAAAGGTCTCTCTAGAAAACCCTCACATTTTATAGTTATATACTAAGACAAGCATGATACTTTCCTTATATGATTTGCTTCATTTTCAGAGTCTATTCTCAGTCACACATGATTCCTGTGACCTGGCGCACGTGACAAAAATGGACGCCATCAATACTATTATGTATGCCTAGTTGTTTATTTCTTACGGAGTGTTCCTTTTATGGCTACTGCATAGAGCATGATCTGCTGCTCATTTAGTGTCTATTGTTGGAAACTGAGTAGCCTGATCATGTTTAAGCCTTTTGGTTAAGATAATCCGACAAAGTATTCTTGTCTCTGCAGCCAACTGGATTTACGTGTGGTGGATTATCTGAAGAATTGTGTAATGCTCAAAGTTGCATCTAGAAACCTCTGGGAAGGTGTTTTCGTGTTTGGGAAATTTCATTTCTAGTCTGCACTCTGCTGCTGATTCCCTATTTAAGCAGGTATCAGTTAATCAGTTAATTTATCTAGATTTTGTGTTGAAGATCCCTATTGAGTTGTCCATTCTGAAATCCTGCAGATTATTTTTGTCCATAAGAAGTATTTCAAGGAAGAGGACTACAACCAGTTAGATGCTATCCTCTTCCAACACTTTCGAGACGCGTTTTATAGAGGTTTGTGCATCGCCCTCTGATGTTATTGGAAATGGTTTGATGTACGTGTCAAAGGGTTAATATGTATATTTTCTTAAATGTTACCTGTATGTCCGTGAAATATAGAATCACTATCAACAAGACAGTATTATAGATGATTTTGCAAGTTTGTTAAGTTTTCAGATATTTTTTTTTCTGTTTTCATAGGAAATATTTTCTACCACCAAATAAGTTCATGTATGCTTACTAGTAGAAGTGTTAATTCAGCATACTCAATATTGGTTAACCATGTAAGTGAACTGTGTGTATGTGAGAAAAACTGAAGTAATTAATCATGTAAATTAATACTTGGCATGTGCTGAGTGTACGGGAGCTAAAACAGAAGTAATTTGCAACAAAAGGATCAAAGCACACTGCCACGGATATGCTGTGTAGCCTCGGTTCCCTTGTTCTGGTATCAAATTAAGAGTTCTCTACTTCTATATGATGCCATGTCTATGATCAATACATTCCATTCTAAATGCATTGTTTAGATGTACAATGAAAAATGTGATATTCCTTTTTTTTTCTTTTGTAATTTCTTGTTAGTTTGTGTGCAAATTTTGCTGACAAGTAAAGTAAATCTCTGTAGATAGCGCTAATTCTTTCATGTTATAATTTATTTGGTTCAGCTACTTTTGCTGATGCTTCACATTTTCTTGACCCACTCTTCTCCATTGCAGAAAAAAGATCTGGACACCATTTGTGCTCTGTTATCATCCTCAACCCATGGAGTATTGGCTTCACTCTCAAAGTCAGATAAACTCATAGAATCCTTGCTTATGGACTTGTATTCATCCTACTCCCATGGTATTCCTTTTTATCTCACCCTCATGTCCCTAAAGTTCTGTAATTTATTATTATATTTTTGTTATCAATTTATCATCCAACACTCCTGGTAATTCTTTTGTACTTCTATTCCACAATGGATTGATTTGTCATTTAAAGTATCAAAAATTGTTGCCTCTTTGGTACAATATATGGTTATGTTGAATGATTCAGTCATGCGCTACTCTGCTGATTTGATTTTACTGGATTTAGATGTAAGAACCACCTATTACATGTCTCCTGTACTTGTTTCCCCTCACCATGCAGAAGGTTCTAGTTTATGCTATTTTTGTTGTTTACATTTTCTGTTGTTTCTGATAGTTTCATCATTTCGTGCAGACTCATTATTGCATACTGGAGCTGCTTGGGTGCGTATTGGAGAGTTACGCTTCCGGTTATTGTTGAGCTCATACAGTCCAGATCCTACATTTAAATCTACATACAAGCATTCACATATTTTGGAAAAAATTACACTGGTGAAGCTTGAGGAAAAGGTAAAACATCTCTCTTGACCTTGGTGCATAACTTGAAATCCGTATTCGAATTGTCAGTTTCATATACATAACGAGATGCAAGGAAGAACATTTTTGTTGAATACGCATGCAAGCATTCAATTATCAATTGAGCTAATGAGATGCCAGGAAGAACATTTTTTTTTTTTTTGAATACGCATGCAAGCATTCGATTATCAATTGAGCTATGTGGCTTATCATCAAATTGATATTCATCTTTTTAAGAAAGAAAAGGGAAAAGACTGGTAAATTTATGTCTGCTGGATGTTACAGGTTCGTCATGATTGTGAGGAATTGGCTGGTTCTAGCTCCCCTGAAGATAGCCATGACAACACGTTATTGCAATCACTGGAAATTGATGAGAAAGACACCCGAGCAAAGGTCCTTTTACAATTATACATCATCCATTTCCCATTTCTTCCTGTTCATTTCTGCATTTTAAAAAGATGCGTCTCCAGTCAAATAAATATGACGTTCTAGATAGGGTAAAAACTGTTTGTTTTCTGCTAGGTTCCTTCGTCACAAATGGCAAAATTATTTGACCGGAGGTAGCAGATATCAATTGTTTGCATGTTGTGAGCTTCAGGCATTTTTGTTGTTTATTTGGTGAAAGCAATGGAATTGGATGGGAAAACAATAGATTGATCTTGGGCCTGTAGAGTACAGGTGCATATAGAAAAACTATGCGGGGGGTTAAGACAGCCCCAGGGGGTTAAGACAGCCCCAGGTACAGCATTAAGGGGAAGACCTCACGCAGGTTGAGAAAACCCTTGAACCCTACCCCGCCACACAACAGAACCGTAGCCCATGTGAGAACAACCACGACCGGGGCTGGACCTTAGACCTGTGTTATGGCGTGGGACGGAAGAGGGGATTTCTTTTAACCCGAGCCTGAAAATTCGCTCCCACAGGGTATTGACTCGCTTATCAGCTAGAGACTGTTTCAGACAGGATGATCTAGGGTTGGTTTATGCAAGTATGACCACCTTAAGATATCCTTGCCTACTAGTATTATATGACTAACAATCAAGTTATAGAAAACCATAACAGACTATCGTATACCGGAGGCACCCAAGGGCCTAGCCGACTATCTGTTCAACACAAGGAGAACGCTAATGTTTGCTGAGCCCATGACGGCATTTCCACCATGGCGTTGTAGAAGCCTGGATGAGGCGCTGACCAGTGGCCCTTGGCACTGGCCACAAGGGCCTGCGGCTAGCACATGAATGCTGGCTGGGGCCACTTGCAGAGCAGGGGCGGCAGGCAAGGAAGGGTGCCAGAGGCAGACGCCACATGTGGATGGACTTGGTCCATGGCTTCTAGGCAGGCGGGGCAGACCCTGGGGCAACTGCTGCAGCCTGCTTGCTTGCCCTTGCCTCTGTGCTTCCCATGTTTGTCGCCACATCCAGAGTGAGCTATTGCTGCTGGTGGTGGATCCCCCGAGCCACTGCTGGACGGCGGCTGTGCCGTATCCCGCAGAATGCTGGACTTGGTGTTGCGCGGCAAGCGGGCATTGTCACCGGCGCTAGTGCTGGTGGAAGCAAGAAGGGGTGGAGGGAGCGTGGTCGACCAATGCGCTACGGTAAGTTCCTTGAGAAGCAGATCAGCGCGGACCTCTGGAAAGGTACATACCAAGAGGTGCGAAGTCTTGTTGATGCAGCGGATCAAATGCAATGCAAGCAACCATTCAGGCCCTAAGATTTATTTTTGTCTGACACTACTTATCTGCATCTCTGGACAGTTTAGGTTGTATTAGGTTCTGTCCTTGGTCATGATACCTTTGGTGATGGTGATAGTTACACTTGTTATATTTGTTCTCTCTTGTAGAAATTTGTATGTCTGGTTATCTTCAGAGAATGTACTGAACCATATGATTGATCATCAGCCAGTATTGATTAATGCAGTCTGTTTGTGCTTGTAATGGAATGGAGAACTGGTGAGCTTAACCTTGTGTGCATTTTTTGCAGGTTGTATTTCGTCCTCTCGACAATCTAAGCACAAGAGTCTCATTGCTGCATGCCTTGAGTTTGAGGACCGCCTATCTGAGTGCAAGGACTTGTTAGCTAACTTAAATAGCGAAGTACTTGGGCAACTAGAGGTTGACAGAGTCTGCAATTGGCAGGTGCGATTTTTGGTACTTATTTTCTGTGTCTTCTTGCTGAGAGCCTATTGGCCTATTTATTCTTCTTTTACTGCTGGTAACTGCAGCTATGTTGATTAGCTTTGCAATCATCTTGTGGCAGATAACATCCATGAACTTTATCAAGAGGCTGACAGAAGATTATAGGGAATATGTTGATTTGATCCAGCCAATTCAAGTTGCTGTATATGAAATGAAACTTGGCTTAGCAATTGCTCTATCTGGTTCTCTTCAGAGGGAGTATTTGAAGAAGATTAAAGAAGAGGATATTAATAGAGTTCTTGTATGTGTCTAGTTTTGCAGCTATATTTGAACCTTAAATGATTCTTCCATTAATTGCCATCATCAATTTCTAAATGTATGCTTATTTAACTGTGGACTCTGGTATCGGTCTAGTAGGTAATACTAGGTTGAATTTGATAAATTGTCACAGTTATGTATTAATTTGATGCTATCCGTTTTACTACATTTGTTTGTAAATCTTGCAAGGAAGCAATACAATGCCCTTGGCTAGTGACGAACTCTTATTGACTTTGATGCTGATGTTCTTTTGTTGTCATTTCCTATGTGTAGGGAGCAATTTATGCTTTTATGCAGTTTCCTTCTGGATCTTTTTACCGAAAAAGGGTTGTAACTGACATGACTGATGATCTTACAAATAATTCAATTACTGGTTCTGGAGATTTAGATATGTTGAAGAAGCTTGCTGCTATGTCAAGTCAGTTGAATGTTGGTGAAGTGGCTGACAAAGTGGTTAGTGCATCTATTTCTACTTGTTTATTCATTGTCATTAGCTTATTTAATTTATATATATGGGTTTCTTTATTTCTCTCGAGCTGGCTTTCAGCGATGTTTTGTGTACTGATTGCAGAAGTCCCAGTCTGAAATGCTTGTTTCAGTACATCATATTTCTTTAGTAAGAACAGCCGATTGTGTCAGTTGTTCCCTTGTCATGGATAAGTCATCTTATGTGGTATGCATTTTCATATCCATGTCATTTTGCTTTATACTCATAAGATAAACCAAGTGAGATATCTTACCAGTTTCTCTTTCCAGTCATTGAAGGATACCTTTGATCATTTTACAAGCATGTGGTTCAACATGAAATATCGTTTGAAGGCTAAAGAAAGCAATGATTCTCAGTACTACAAGTTCAAATCACGAACGATCAGTCTAGAAGACATCTTTAAAGAAGATGTGCTGTTACTTTCAGATATGGAATCAGAAGGCAGTGCCGTAGATAGCGAAGAAAAACTAGAGCATAATTTTTTAAAAATTACGGTATTGCCCTTATGCTAGTTCTTTATGGATGTCTATATTTTATGTTGCATATTGATGTAACAATCTTATTTATTTCAGGAAAGAACTGATGAGGATAATGATATTGTTGAAGATACTTGGGATCTGATACCAGAGTCTGCTCTAAAATGTATTGTGACCATACATGACCAATTGTTTGGTTCGCCAGATCTTTTTGAGAAGGTATAATAAAATTATATAATGAAATAACTGTAATAATTTATCTGATATACTAGTCTGGATGTTCAGATGTTGAGAATGATCTGATGCATTTTTTTGCGTTGCATTTCTGTTTCTTTTGCATGTAGTAAATAGGGCGAGAATAAATAGTAATAAAGAGTGAAATTCATGAGTGTCTTGAACTTGTCTTTAGGTGTCATCCAGGTTTAGAACTCTCAACATTTCATTTTTAGGTTATCGGACTTGTCTGTTAGGACTAATCTTGTCATAAGAAAGGTGTAGATGCATCTATGTTGGTATGAGTTGTCCAAGTCAAAAGGAAATTGACTTGTTCTTTGAGCTAATGCTTAGCTAGCATTAGTAGTAAAGTTGGATTTGGCTATGTAGTGTCATTGTAGGTGATTAGCTAAATGAGACGGTTTTGCAAGTCCTATAAAAGGACATGTACCCCTCATTGTGATATAGCATGAGATGGAATGAGAGTTTGAGATAGAATCCTTTGGTAACCTTATAGTGTGAAGCTATAAGATAGAGTTTGAATAAAGGATCATTTAGCTCCATCCTCCCTTCTCCCCTCACATGCTTGGGCCAACATTGTCTAGGTGTGTCATCTAGGTCCAAATCTAGTTCCTCTGCACTCCATCTACATGCTCTTCCTCTCTCTTCTAGTTCCATCTTCATGCTTTCCCCCTCCATGTTCCAATCTAGTGTCTGCCAAAAAATACATTTTAAGAGTTCAGGGACCTGGCTGACACCCTGGGACAAGTTTA
Source organism: Hyparrhenia diplandra (assembly GCA_015847255.1). Lineage (NCBI taxonomy): Eukaryota > Viridiplantae > Streptophyta > Magnoliopsida > Poales > Poaceae > Hyparrhenia > Hyparrhenia diplandra. The sequence continues at coordinate 18,274 of JADLZK010001522.1, read as the reverse complement.
GGGACTGCTATGTATTTTACTCAATTGTAAATACCTTATTATCTATGTCATTGTGTACAATTTCATAGCTAATTGATAATTTCCTGTTTGAATTTCTTTCAGCCCCGCAAATGCCAAGTTAGTGATGCACAGAAAATCCAGTCCTTCATAGAATCATATGAGCTGGGAACAAGAATACTTAAAGGTAAATTTTATTGCTTCCATTTCAAACAGTGCTGTATGTGTAACATTGGCTCACTGTTATTATTTTTCAGATCTCCCGGAATTAACTTGTTCTATGTTTGATGAGAAGCTCATGCCTGAGCACCTGTTTCGTGTTTGTCTGGAATACCAACGATCTTGTGCAAAAAACATCTCAAGATTGCAATGGTTATAATGCTTACAAGGTATGACATCTTTCAGATTGTACCTTGATGACCATCGGTTTCTTTTCATGTATTTAGTAACTTTGCTTATTTGCTTATTGCAGGATCCAAATCCTCCTGTATTGTTCAAGATGGTGGGGTCACTAACTACACTTCAGGAGAGAGTTAATAACTATTTGGATGAATGGCCTGATCACCCTGGTCTCTTGAAAATATTGGATCTAATTACTTCCCTTTTGGCGATGCCCCTGAGCACACCAATTTCGAAGGTCTGTTATTCAATGGTTGTTTGTGTAGTATTAACTTGCTTTTAAGTACTGATTTGTCCTTTCTTTTTCTTGTTATATTTCTTATTCTTAAGGTCTTACTTGGATTGCAACTGCTGGCTGGGAAAGCTCAAACATTGCAAGAAAATGACTCCAAGTTCTTTCTGAAAGGTAAAGCTAAACCCTGACAAACCTTTGTGCACATTTTCTGATGCCAATGCCATTTCAGTTCATTCTGTAGTTTTCCTCAAAAATGGATTATGTATTGTATTTTCAAAAAATTTTAAATTTCTCATCTACAATTGGTTAAATTACCATAATTGTTTTTTCTTTCAATTTTACTGGCACATTGTGTCATAAGCTCAACATCTGAAAAATATGTTTCTGTCAAATTATAGCATTGTATTTTGTTTTAATCTACTTTTACCTGCAGATCATCTCGCGTCAATATTCTTGCTTGTGTATTCATGGCAAAGGCTCGAGTTAGATTGCTGGCCTATACTGCTGGAGGAGGTCCAGGCAAAGCATGAGATTAATGCTGTAAAGGTGTGTTTTATATTACTGTCAATCTTATTTAATTTTTATTGCTTGATTTTTGGTTTAACAGAATATTGTTGTACTTGTGTAGCTGTGGTTTCCATTGCGAAAAGTTTACTCAGACTTCTTGTATTCCAATGGATGAGGATTTGTCTATTGTCAGAAGGTAACACATTTTTTTTCTCTCCCTTCCTAAAAACATATATTTTTTCTAATCCAAAAATGGTCTGCAAATTTAGTGTTGAGGAATTTGTTCAAACATCAAGTCTTGGAGAATACAAGAGACGCTTACATATTCTCTTTGCCTTCCATGGTGAGATTTCTACTGGTGCTAGCATGGGCTTTTATTCAAGGTGAGATCAAAACTTGATCAGTACTGTTTGCTTTGTTTAAGTTAGTTCAGTATTGAAAAACGCGCCCATGATGTGATCTCAAAAAAAAAAAAAGTTCAGCATAGCTGTTGAAATTATTTTGCAGTTCCCACTATAATTAATTATCCTTATTCTGATTTTTTTTTCATTTGTCCACTCGACAGTACTGCAGTGAAGAAAATCCAGAATATTCTGTACAATGTGTTTGGCTACTACATGCAGTTTTTATCACTGTAAGTCACTCTTCAAAGTATTTCTGTTTCTTTTGTCCACGTGGTTCTAACAAAATTTCCAACCTCAAGTGTTCATGGGAAAATTGAAGATGGTAAAGAAATTATTGAGAAGGAGTTGAAAGATCACGTCAAGCTTTACAGCTGGGAGCAAGCACCATATAGTAGTGCTTCTATTGACAATTTTAAAAGGACTAGGCAAAAGATTTTTAAGCTTCTGCAACGGTTCAATGTATGTTCTGATTACTTGATGTGTTTAAGTTTATTATGAAAGTATTTTTTTTTTTAAGTTTCTGCAATAGTTCAATGTATTTATTATTATTGTGTTTATTGCTTGATGTCTTTATGCTTAGCAATGCTTTGGCTCCAAAGCTATTATTTTTGCTGTAAAACATAAACTTGACCACACGAAGAGGATACCCTACTGGTTGCCTTTAGAATAGGGCAGTACCAACTGAGCAACTGCACGGTTCTGTATTATTTGTTCATTTATTGTAATAACATCATTGTTATTGAGCTATTCCCTCCTGTCACAAATAATATTGGTAAAGTTTTGGACATCAGCCACGCCGTCAAAAACAACTTTGACTAGTACCTTCTGCTTTAATATATTTTTTGTGAGTAAAGTATTACTTTTATGAAAAATGATTACTTCTATGAAAATCTGGTGTTTTCAAAAATATACAAATTCAGTACATAAAATTTAGTTTGTAACCAAACTTTGGTATGGTTGACTGCACACAACCTAAAACGGCCACTAATATGTGACTGGAAGGAATCAGTTGCCTTGTTGGTGTCCAAGTCATTAGCTCTTTTGGTAACACAGTTGACATGCTATTTGCATTTTGTAAAGGATATTTTGAAAAGTCCTGTCATCATTCTACTGAATGAAGAAGCCACATCAAGGAAGGTTCCATGCTGGCTTGATCCTCAGAGGCCTGAATCACAGCTTCCTGTTGACACTGAAAAATTTAACAAAAGGTGGCCTGTAAAGCTGATCATATTTGTACTATTAATTCCTTAATTATCACACCAATTTATGTTTATTTTGCTCTTTCTTGCAGGTTTTGTGGTATCACAAGTGGGCAAGTGAGACTTCTATATCATTACAAACATTGCAGCAATCAAATGGTAGTATCGTTGGAGTTCCTAGTGCCAAAGGTCTGTATCTCCCCACACCCAACACACACAAAAAAAAAAAAAAAAACGATTCCATCTTTCTTTTCTGTCTAGTGTGTTACTTAACATTTTTTTTTTTTTTTTTTTTTTTTTGGCAGAATATGCAGATATTGTACACAATGTGAAGCACCAGCAGAATGAAATTGAGCTCAATGACAGATTGCAGTTATTTTGGGTCTCACTTGAGAGAATCTGTGGGGCAGCTAATTTTGCTAGTACAGTGAAGCATGGGAAAAAGAATCAGAAGAAAACAGCTCTATCCAATCTGTTCAAAACTCTTGAGGAATGTGGACTATCAAAAGCACAGGCCAATGGGTCATGAGGTACTTTAGTGCTAAAACAAGCTAACCACTTTCCCTGTTTTTATAGTTGTATAATAATAATAATAATAATTCTGTAACGTGAGACCAAACAAAATATACTGTGACTGAAACCTTGACATTCCTTTACTCCATTGCCCAAAAAGAGAAGAGCTTTTTTTATACAATTTTTCTCTTACTTCCAGTGGGGTGATGAGCTGGCTGCATCAAGTCCATTGTTCTTGGAGCAGTCATATGATTCTGTACATTTACTACAGCAAGTGCACTCGCAGAAAATGCTGGAAGGTGTTAGCATCAATCGTTCCACACTATTGAGCACAGATAACTGGAAGCATGCAAATCAGCAATACTTCAAATGTTTGGCAATGATGCAACAACTTCGACAGGTTTCTTTGAAATTTAACAAAGATCTAGGTTTAGAAGAGGTCAGTTCCTAGTTATTTTTAATATCTGGTGCTGTAGATCAGCATATATCAGTTTTGTATTTATGCTTTGAGCAAACCTACAGGTTAACAAGGCCACGCCCCTTTATGAGTCATCTATTGACTGTGTTGTCTGAACAACGGCATCTTGCTTATAATCTATTTGATCAGCTGAAGCAATTCCGGCATGCTATTTTCTTATTAGGTTCTGGAGGTACTTCTCGACTTATGCCTTTTCCTTTTAGGGCTTGAAAATCAATTTGCGAACTCACTTGTTATCCTTTTATAGGAATAGGAAAGAGTAAATCTCTATCGTCAAGCCAAAATATGCTGCTGAGTTCCATGTGGCAGCAAAAGGTAGAGTTTCTGCTTGAGTTTTTTAATCTTTTGTATTTTACAATTTTGATGTGTCTTGAGCTAGTGTTTATGCACATTTTTTGACAGCACGGTGGCTAACACATCATTTTGCTATTTTTTAAATGCAGAAACTATTTGATACTGTACTCACTATGACAACAGACTCCAACTTATTGCTCAGAAGCTTCAAGGATTGCCATTATAACTCTTGTGACAACTTCATAGAAGTTGAGGAGATCTCATCTCTTCTTGGAAAGTTCATCTTGAAATTTTCTGAATCTAAGGTAAACTTAATAATTTCTGTTGCCTTTCTGTTTAGCTTATGGATTGTAGTGAACCTTGATCAAACAGGGGTCTTATATTTTTGGTTTCATTCAATAAATCTTAGAATCCCTCAAGATAAGCTCAAAATAAGTTGAAGCTAGTGTGAGGGGTGGTAATGGATCGGGCCCTTTTTTCTTTCACAATCCAACTTGGCCCTTTTCCATTATTAGTTCAAAATTATATAGTTTTACGGCCTGATCCTTAAATTTTCTAGGCTAAATTAGAGGGCCCTTTACCACCCCTGTTGAGGTTCCTTTGGGGTTCTGAGCTTAAGGGGCATATGAGAAGTAGTGCACTCTGTGATATAATTATGTGCCTTGTAACTCTATCTTTTTTTTTTGCAGGAGTTGTTAGATAAATGCTTGCTTGGATGCAATAATATATTTACTGGTGCATATAAGAGTATGCCTCATGCTGCAACAGAGATGGAGCAACTTTTTGCTGTTAATTGCCAGCATATAGATTCGTTGTTGGATGAATACTTGCTTGGATCCAATAATATATTTGCAGATGCATATAAGAGTATGCCTCTTGCTACAGCAGAGATGGAGCAGCTTTTTGCTGATAATTGCCAGCTTATAGATTCATTGAGAGAAGACATGCAGGTTCAATGCCACCAGGATCTTTCAGTGGGATCCGTTAAGAAAGTTCTTATCTCCCGTTTGGAGGAATTGCTGGAGAAGGTTTGTGCTGCTATGTATTTGAATGACTGTTTAGTTACCTGTCCTATTTTGAGTAGTTCTGTATATATGCTTGAACTTACTTTTGTTATAAGAATAATATCATATAGCAAGGATCTAGAAGCATAGATTTGTTATGGTAGGTTAGGAATAGTTTTCATCCTTATTGGTTGAGTTCCAAGCAACCAATGCACCACATTGTATAAAGATGGCAGGCCTGAGCAGTCACATCCACAGCATCTGCCCACACTGCCCCAGGAGATGATTCTGTTCCTCTCTCGGGATAGGGATAGGGATAGGGATAGGGATAGGGATAGGGAGAGGAGAGGTGACTAGGTGGGGCCTGAGGAAGAAGAGAGGGGTAGGCAGTTGTGGCATTTTTTTGAGAAACATGGGTGAAATGGAAAATCAATCATATGTCCCGCTTTGATTGGAGCGGCGCATCTCCAGTTCATTTCTTTTTTCCTCTGTTTCAACCAGAATTTACTTCAGTCCAAATAGTGCATGCTACATGTTGATTTAACTAGGTATTTTCCTTTGTAGCACGTTACATGTTGATTTAACTAGGCATTTTTCCTTTATATTCTATGTGGATCTTTTATCCTTAAATATTCATGACTGATGTAGGGCAAGATGGCAATGAAGAACCCAAGACAAATTGTAAATCATAAGCTATGCTTGAAGCTTGAAGCTTCGTATATTGAAATTTTGAAGGAAACTTTCATGCTATTTGTTGGTGTTCTCGGAAAGCTCACTGATCATGAAGTATGCAGTGATGGAGCTGATAATTCACCAGTTGGTAATGTTGCATCATGGAAAGATACTTTGCAGACATGCATTATGAATCTTAAATTGGATGATATTTGTGCTGCTGGTGAAAAGATTTGTATTCTAGTGGTTTGTGCCATCACCTTTACACTGTTTTCTTATCTGTATAATTTTTTGTTATACCATCTCATTTGTAATTGTTTGCAACAGAGGTTGCTGGTTGACTATAAACCTGAGATACGTACTAGTATAGAGGTGCACCTAATGCATCTTCATGCTTGGCTGGGTGTGATCCTGTCATCAGCAGAAGGGATACTTTCTGAACTTCTAGAAGCACACAGAACAGTAAGTATTTCATGTTTGGAGGAACTTTAGACTTGTCCTCTTATATTTTGGTAAAATAATGATTAATTTCGTTTTTCTAAGGCCTCTTTCTCTTGGTTTCAGACTTCTGAAATGACTCTTGCACTTGGGGACCTTTTTATTCATCTATTTACGGAGGGGTTTGGTTCCACCGAAGATACAGCAGAAGATGCAGAGGATGAACGACAGCAAGATGCTGTTGGAAGTGGAACTGGCATGGGTGAAGGGGATGGTCAAAAGAGTGTAAGCTCTGATATAGATGATGAATCACAACTTGGTGATAGTAAGGTTAGTGTGCTCATTACATCCTTCAAACTTCTTTTGATAACGGGATGAAACAAATACCCCAGCCTTAAATTGGAAATGTATACGAGTGATATATACTTTAACCGTAGCAGTTTCTGTATGCTTCATTGAAGCTGTCCTTCTTTCGTGTTGCAGGACTTGACATGTAAGGCAGATCCAGCTCCTAAGAATGATGATAAAGCTGTTGAAATGCAAGACGATTTTAATGCAGAATTATCTGATGTTTCTGAGGGTCCTGAAGACGAAGACTCAGGTGGCGAAGATGAGGATAACTTGGATAATCAGATGGGTGATACTGGTGATGCAAGTGAAGTGGTTGGCAAGAAATCATGGGATAAGGATGAAGATGATGATCCTAAGACATCTATTGAGAAATATGAGTCAGGCTCATCAGCCAAAGGGAGAGAACAGGGTGATAGGGAACTGAGAGCTAAGGACGATGGTTCTATTGAGGAGGAAGATCCTATGGAAATGGATTCTGAGGAAGGCAAAAATAATAATTTGGAACATGATCCTAGTACCTGTGATGAAACTGATCTGAATACTGATGAAGTCATGGACAAAGCTGATGCATATGATGACCAGACTGGGCCTGAAATCCCTGAACCAGAGAATGATTCTGTTGATGTTGACATGGAGGAACAAGAACAAATTGAGGAAAGAGATGCTGGCAATGAAGATATAGGTACTGAAGAAATGGAGCAAGCAGATGAGAGGTTAGATGCTTTAGATGATATGGAGGAAGGAGATATGGCACAGCATAGTGATGGTCTGGTAGATAATGAAGGGGATCACGTTGAAGATGTAAACACAAAAGAAGGTGAGATGGATACACACCAATTGGACAAGACCGATTCACTTATGCCTCCATCACAAAGCCTACAGCCTGACAATATGCAAGTAGATTCTAACAGAGAATCTGAAGCCAACTTGGCCAACAGCAGTGATATGCACGGCGCTGTTGCTCCTTCAGTAAATTTTTCAGGAAATGAAGTGCCCAATATGGAAATATCTATGCCCAATGCTGGTGATGATTCAAGACTATTATCCAACTCCAAGCCAGATATGCAAAATGATGCTCAGCAGCACATCAAGCAGACAAATCCTTTCAGGAGCATTGGAGATGCATTGGAAGACTGGAAAGAACGGGCCAAAGTCTCAGCTGATACTCAGGATCATCAACCAGAAACTGGAAATGATAGTAATGAGGACACTGCTGAATTTCGTTATGTGCCTGAGGGTGAGCAGAGCACCTCTCAGGCATTGGGTGCTGCAACAGCTGACCAGACCAATGATGTCAATCAAATTAATCAATCTTTCTTGGAAGATGAAAGCCGTGTCAGGAAATTGGAACCAAGTGATGAGAGAACACCTGATAACCCTGAGGTGCCTTACCTTCAAACTTCACAAGCACTTCCCAGCAAGTCTGAAAATGCCAATGAATTTGATGGCCGAGAGATTCAAACTGATACATCCATTCAAAATTTAGTTGAAAGCAGAATAGATCACCCTTTCCAAGATCTTGTTTCCTTCAAACGACCCCGGCAGATGACAAAATAGCTCTTATTGACTTAACTACTGACAGGGAATTTCCTTCTCAGATGGATCTGGACATCACTGATGCAGAGACAAAAAGGTCTATTGTGGACTGGAAAAATCTTGAGCTGGCAACTATGAAATTGTCCCAAGAACTGGCAGAGCAATTGCGCCTGGTCATGGAACCAACTCTTGCTAGTAAGCTTCAAGGGGATTATAGAACTGGAAAGAGAATAAACATGAAAAAGGTAATTTTTATTTCCAATGAACTTATCATTATATGTTTTCCCCTCCATAGGGATGTATATGATGCACCACAACTCTTGTTTTTTTTTCAGGTCATTCCGTATATTGCGAGTCATTTCCGCAGAGACAAGATATGGTTGCGCCGAACTAAGCCTAATAAACGGAATTACCAAGTGGTTATTGCTGTTGATGACTCAAGAAGTATGTCTGAGGGCAAATGTGGAAAATTTGCTATCGAGGCATTAGTTACTGTATGCCGTGCTATGTCACAGCTTGAGGTTGGACAATTTGCAGTTGCAAGTTTTGGAAAGAAGGGGAATGTTAGAGTGCTACATGATTTTGATCAGATCTTCAATGGCGAAGCTGGAGTGAATGTAAGTTAACGAAATCTACAGTATGATTCTCTTATCTTCATTGTACGCTTGTAAGTTTGTATAATTATTGCTATGTATTTTTCATGCTCCCGTTTCAGATGATCTCTAGTTTGTCCTTTGAGCAAGATAACAAAATTGAGGATCAACCGGTGTCTGATCTATTGACGCATCTGAATGCTATGCTCGATACTGCCGTTGCACGGCACGCACCCCATCAGGGCAAAAATCCTCTGCAGCAACTGATACTGATAATATCTGATGGAAAGTTCCATGAAAAGGTAACTATTTTTGTCAGTCGGTTTTGGCTGCAGCTCATATACCCTCCTTTCCTTTTTTGGGTTCTGAAGTTGGCTCCCTAGCAGGAAAACTTGAGGCGCCATGTTAGAGATGTTCTAAATCGAAAAGGGATGGTCGCATATGTGCTCCTGGATAACCCTGAGGATTCTATTATTAATCTGATGGAAGCATGCTTTAAAGTGGGGAGAAGGTAGAGCTGAAAAAGTACATGGATTCCTTTCCGTTCCCGTATTATGTTATGCTACAGAACATTGAAGCTCTTCCTCGCACATTGGCCGACCTGATTAGACAGGTGTGAATTACTCCTAGCAATTTAGCTCTTTTAATGATCCCTTTTTAATTAACAAATGGTTGCCCTACTAATGACCTGTTTTCTACTATGCAGTGGTTTGAGCTCATGCAGAGCGCCAACGAGTGATCCTTGGGACGTTAGCCAACCAAATTTTGCCTGCCACACATTTAGCCGTACAGCAAACTACATTCGAGCTTTTACATTTGCTTGGGCCTGGATAACTCTGTGATCGCAGGCCTGATTGTGTACAAATACTGTAACAGTTCAGATCGCCTTTGGGACATATGATCTGTGATCGCAGGCTTGATTGTAAAATACCATCACAGTTCATATTGCTTCTGGGAAATGTGAATAGCATTTCCTTGCGACCTCGAGTGCGATTGATCCTTCACTCTTCACTCTTGCCCAGCTCTTGCTCGATGGGCTGCTGGAGATGTGAAGATGCATCCTGGGCTGACAAAGTGTGCTTAAACATACATATGTATGCGGTAACCGTATATTGTGGATGTCTGAACACTATCCATTACCTCGCTCCCCCACAACAATTTCTGCTCTGCTAGCTACTGCAACATTGATGTACATGTCTATTTTTTCGAGGGGCTTGAGCTCAACTGCAACATATACCCTGTCTGACGTGGCATGTCCAATCCGTATTAGATCGCCAGGTGTTTGAGCTCCAATCCAACTATCATGTTGCCGACGAGATGCGGTTGCTCCGCGCACCGTGAACACTTCGGGGGCTCGATCGTAGTCGTGGCCGGATGCATATCCGGTATCCCGACTTGAGCAGTGGCGTGAACGAAGGCGAGCTCTCTGTGAACGCTGAGGATGCTTGCGGATAGGGCAGTTCTCTTCACCGGAATGAGTCTGTATTCAGCTTGTTCTATGAATGACGCTATTTTTCTTAATCACGCATAAGATTTGTGTGCTTTGTATTAAGAAAGAGAGTTTTGTTACAACGACAACCGGTGCGAGCAAAAGATCAGACGAACTGACGCTCCGCACCGCACGGAACACTACGGTGCTGCTTAAACTATTGCATTAGACAGCCTAGGCCGGTTGATATCCACTGCTGAGCCCTGATCTTGATCAGCTCTGCAAGCGCGTGAACCTTTGTGATTGCGCCGCGGAGTCTCTTGGCGCCAGCTTTGTTCTGTGAATGACGCTATTGTCTACTCGTCGTGATGTCAAGGGGCTTGTTTGGTTTCGACTTATTAAATTAAAAAGTGAAATAAGTGATTTATTTTGCCACAGTAGAGACTTATTAAGTCATGGGACTTAAAACTTATAAGTAGAAACCTAATATTTCATAAAAAAAACAGCTTTTTAATCACACATAAGATTTGCGCCATGTCCGGACGTCTGGGCGCTAGTGTGCCCCATATGTATGCGTCCAAATATATAATTGAACTCTGGTCACCAACGTGATTGCACGACATATATGATCGTAAGTAGAAACCTAACATTTCATAAAAAAAAAAAAAAACAGTAGAAGTGATTGCACGACATATATGATAACATTTCATAAAAAACAGTAGAAACCTAACCGCTGCTAGCACATCTGAAATGAATGAAACCTAACCACTGCCATCTAGGAAACCATGGAGTGTTTTCCATGTAGCCCTTCCCCTTCTTCTCTCAAACCAAGTAAAGATGGGCGGTATGGGCGGATTCACGGCCCAGGCCTCTAGGGCACAGGCCCTAGTCGTCGACCCACGAATACTAGTACCCCCCCCCCCCCCAAACACCACCCACCCACCCCCCCCAGCCCAAAACGAAGAGGCACAACATTTTTTTTTACAAGGTGATAGCCTATCTCAGCTATCAGTGATAGGGCATAACGTTGATCAGTGATACGGCACAACGTTGATTTCCCATCCGCCACGCGTGTCGATCTCCCGTCCGCCTCACGCACCTCTCCACTCCAAATCGTCTGCCCTTCCACCAGTGCCAGTACTACTCATTACAAGATCAATTTTAATGGGGATTTTATGTCACAATTTGCAACACATCTAGAGAAATTCATGTCACAGTTTGCAACACATTTAGATTTTAAAAAACAAGCGGATGAAACTCTCTCTAATCCCATTTAAACTCTTTTATTATCTCTATTAAATCATTAATATGGTGCCACACATCGGTACAATTAATGTCCATATGAAACTCCATTGAGACCCGACCTAATGATATGTTACATTCGGACTACAAATTGTATGTTTAACAATTAATTTTTATGATCTTTTCATTTATATTTTTATCTTATTTACATGTAGAACTTGATGAGACGATGGAAGATGCGAATGCAGCACTCCACTTGTGTTTCACGATGGAAGAATCACACTCGTTAGACTAGGTTGTCATCTCTTTTTTTTTTTTTTTTTCGTGCATGACATATTCTGTATTAAGAGAAGTTAGAGCTTTCAGTGGTGTAGAAAGAGAACTATTTTGCAACGGGGAGGAGGTTGCCGTGGCTTGATGGCCGCAGCAAGAGGTGCGCCATCTCCCAGGCAGCGAAATCATAAGTGTCATTATCAAAACGGTGAAATGTGCCCGTCGTCGCTCTGTTGATATTATCTTTATCTTTTTACTCTGAAGATATATCATGTTGAAATCGATAGCTCTCATAGAGGATCGAGGAAGAAGGACCAGTAGCAGTAGTCTAGTAGCGCACGACGACTGCATTTCACCGGCAGCTAAGCCAGCAGAGGACGCAACCGACACAGCTCGCGCGCGGCCGCGGAAATCCAAGGCAGCCACACGACACGGTTGCCCCACCCATGTGAGCAGAAGATACTGTACGAACTTGGCGTTACACCCCAACAAACACCAAAAGTCAGTCACCACCACCCATACACACACGAGAAGCTGCTGAATGGGAATAAAGAAAGCTACTAGTAGAGCTCAATGGCTGGCCGGCCGGCCGGCCTTGCGAGCTTCAATTTCGACGCAAGGCCGGCGCGAGTACAACAATAATAATCCAAAATAAATTACAATTATTCACTTGTTCAAGTACTATTAGTACTAGGAGCTGGATCCAATCTTTAGTCCACTCCATAATCCACCACCACCACCAGAGAATTAAAAGGAAAAACAACGACTAGGCGGGTGCTAGATTAGCAGCCTCAGCATAGCGCAAAGCCAAAGCCAAATCCTCTCCTTCCTTCAATATAACCGGCCGGAGAGCTTGGCTTGGCGTTCATCATCGATCAGAACTGGATCAGAACTGGGCGCCCTCGAAGGTCTGGCCGAACTGCCACCCGGCGGGGACGGCGTTGTTGCTGGTGACGGTGCGGCCGTCGCTGGAGGTGACCTGGAACGAGAGCGCCTGCCCGTCGAGGTTCGCGTTGTTCTGCCAGTTCTGGCCCCAGTTCCGGGACATGGGCTGCCACCCGGACCGCGAGCCCCGGATGGAGACGGACCGCACGTCGCCGGCGCCCGCCACGTTGGTCACCAGCACCAGGTTGAAGTACGAGTGCCCGTTGATGGTGAACCGGATGCCGCCTTTCTTCACGCACGGCACTCTGCATGCGATCATTATAATCGTCAGGCTCAGCATGTTAATAAATAATGAAATAAATAAATAAATTTTTTTGAGACAAAAATAAATAATAATAGTCGGTACTAATGGGCCAGTCAGTTTCACATGCAAACACAAAATCTGCAGGGTGGTCCACGGAACTAATGGGCCGAACTTGGGGTGAGGGCCCACCAACCTTCGAACCGACGTCCGACGCGGTTGGCTCAATTGTGTGCGTCGTGGTACGACATGGACACAAAGGCATCCATCATCGTGCATGTGTGTGTGCGCGCGTGACCACTGGGCGCGTCGTCGTCGTGCCCAGCAGCACACATGTGCTGTGCAGCCAGCAAGGCATGTGAAGGGCAAGCAACTGAACTGAACTAGTGGAGTGTGCCCGGCCAGCGTCGCCGTCGTACGTTACGTTACGTACCTCCTGAACGCGACGGGGACGATGCCGGCGCGGTACTGCGCGATGTGGAGGAACGCCGGCTCGGCCATGTCGAAGTGCGGCCTTGGCGGGTTGCACCAGCCGCCGTCGTCGCTGGGGAGGCCGTAGTTTGGCGGGCAGAAGTTGGTGGCCGTGACGGTGATGGTGCCCGGCAGGCACGACTTGCCGGCGTTGTCGCACCGCAGCTCGTAGCAGGACCCGCACGCCGCGCCGTCGTTGAACAGCGCCGTGCTCAGCGCCGCCGTGTTCGTGCCGTACCCCGTGCTGTACAGGTTGCCGTACCCGCACGCGCCGCCTGTCGTCCGTCCGTGCACAGAAAAGAAGAAGAAGAGACGAAGAACAACGGTCAGTCAGTCGTTTTCTTTATTTGCTGATCGAGCCAGCCGACGATGATCGAACGTGCGGCGGCGACACTGATTTCGCCGGCGCGGCGCGGCGTGCGGAGGCAGGACACGGTCGGTTCAGACGACTCACCCATTGTGCCGGACGCGTCGCCGCCGCCGTAGAACGTGGCGTGCGCGCTCTGCCACCCGCCGTAGCCGGCGGCCGCGGCTTCCCGGGCGAGGAGGAGACCGAGCAGGAGGAAAACAGCACCGGCAATGGCCATTGCTGGGCGCTCCGGACTCCGAAGCTAGCTTGCTATTTCGTCAGTCAGCTGCCTTCGCAGGGAAGAAGAAGATGAGGGTATCTAAAGCTTAGCTTGGCTTGTGCTACCAACTAACTAATGGCTTGGGGTTGGCAGTGAGTAGGTTGCCCTCCCAGCACCCAACTATTTATAGCCGAACCAAAGCAAGCGCCGGTGGCGGTTGCGAGACTCGGGGGCCGTGCGTGTATGTAAATTTCTCTGCGATTTGGTGAAGGGAGCCATAAAAGCAGAAAACGAAATAGAAAAAGGGCCGGTGGCCTGAGCGACGTGCCCTATGGCCACGGCCACGGCCAGCAGCCGCAGGCAGGGGTCGCGAGAGAGAGACCACCGTCCACCGGCAGTTAATTGGAGCAAATCAATCGGGCGCACATGCGAGCGCCCTCGGCCGCGCGCACGGCACGGCGCACGTATAACTGCTCGCGTGTCGTGGGCGTGGCGCGGGGTCCCGGCGCTAGGGCCGGCGAGGCCAACTCCCCACACCCCACATGGCTCAGCTCAGCTCGGCACCAGAATCAGAACGCCCTGCTGAGCTCTAAAGGGGGCTAGCCGTTTAGCCTGCTTCTGTGAAGTGTGACGGCGACGGCATGCACCGCGGCGGCAGCGCGTTAACTGTGTGGAGTGTGGACCCTGAGTGCGGCTGGATTGGCCGGTTCCCTGACGGGGATTGCCCATCGCCTTGTCTGGACCGGAGGAGATCCGCTCACGTTCGTTGTGTCGCCGCCCGCGCCGCTCGGCCGCCCGCCGCGGCATGGGCCTTGTCTGTGTGTGACTCTGTGTCGCTCCGCCTCCTGATCCTGCCTTATCGTCGTCCATGGATCTTTTTTTGCTACTTGGTGATGCTGATGCAGTGTCGTCTGGGGTCAATTTTAGTTTCAACTACAGTAACTGACTATTCGTTTAGCGATTCGACAGCAGCGAGACAAAACTAAGCTGGAAAGCTGAGTGACAGCCTGAAGATCGTTCGAGCTTGCGGAACCTTGGTCAGGCTCAGAGACGTACAGTCTTATATGTAATCGCTCTGTGTCAGGCTCAACTGTTTGCTAGGATCACCGACGATCACCCTGCTTTATTAGTTAGTCTGAATGAATGAACTCCATGTACACCGAACAACTGATTGGATATGGAACAGGATCAGGTTTGTCGGTCCACAGCGCACATGAAGCTAGCGCATAAAGAATGGACAGACAGCACAGCCCACACGGAGGGGAACCCATCAAGCAAACACACACGCACGTTACCGGCGCGCGCCAATGATCCATCATCAGTGCACGTTCACAGAATCACAGGGTGTACGTGTACGTGAGAGTGTCAGTGTGGGTGTGAATGGGCGAAACCACCAGACCAACCACCAGACCTGCTTGTGGCTTGCTTGTGGCCTGTGGGGGTGCTCCTGTGGGCGGGCGCCTGCAGGTTCTGGTTGTCCTTGAAGGGGGACTCACATGGTCGCGCATCTCACATGCGCGGAACATGGCGAGCGAGAGACTCGTGTAACGGTGAGCGTGCGTGCATGAACCCAGGCAGCCAACAGCTTCAAACAAAGCTGCCGTCAAGCCTAGATGCCTACCTACGCGTCCCGAAACTTCAAACAACAGCCGACATTGGTTCACGTATGTTAAAACTTCATCTTTTTATTACGTAATAAGTCGTCGTTGCTTGCTAGTGCTTTTTTTTTTTTTTGGTAAATATCGCTTGATTTCTACCTTGGCCATGCGTGTTTTCGAATTCATTAAAAGGGATAGCATTGTCTGCCAACGTCGGTGCTGTGCCTGCCGCCTCTGTTCAGTACTCCAGCAGGCACAGGTAGCAGCAGGAAAGCAACAGTTCCCCAGGCTCGCCGTCGCTGACCCCATACTACACTGGGCTGCCCATGTTAATTGCACATGGCCGCCCGGGCATTACGGCTAGCTAATCCATCCAATCCAACCCCTGTCACTAGCCGACGGTCGGTCTCCTCTCTCGACTCGTTCCTTCCTTCTGCTCCCAGTCGTCTCCATAGTCCGTCCATACGCTAGCTCAATGCATGCATGGCCTGGTGCCCCACTCCACAAGTTGGCTGGATTGTATGCAGCGCTGCACTGATCCAGCCGCTGGACCTACAGCAATGCAGGAGGTTGGTTCAGTCAAAAAAAGCATCCTCCTCCTTGTTCCTTGTTTTCTAGCGGCAGTTCACTCAAACACGACTACATTCAGGGGTTTATTTGTAGCAAGGCCTATGTACGTAGCAGTAAAATTGTTTTGCTCCTTGTTATATACTCCTCCATCCATATGGCTAGTTGTAAAACCAAGACAGCAAAATACTGCTGAGGGAGCCGGCCTGCAGTTTTGTTTCAGGGGCATGTAGAGCCAGCCACAGGTGACTTATCGAGACCCGGTCCGGTCGACCGGCAGCCGCTGGCGCTGCTGCGATCGACCAGTAGCGGAGCGGAGCAGCACGGCTCTGTTCGTTCCTCCCGTGCCTGCGCCACACCACATGCGGATATGATAGCGACGCTTCCGGGGCAGCAGCAGCAGCCATGTGGGGGTGCACGCCCAAACAAACAGCATCGCGCGATCCATCCTGCTGCCTTGAAGGTCCCTCCAAACGGGTTGGGCGGCCAAATCAAAATCCTCCGGGAAGCTGTGGAACGGACGAGACGCACCGCCGCTGCCTGTAACCTGTTGCCATTGTTTGCGGCCAAGGGAATCTTTTGGCCGCTGTTTGGCTCTGTCCTCTGTGTGTGTGTGTGCGCGCGCCCGCGCTTTGTTTACTGCTGATGGTACTTTGCTCGGCCAGACGCAACGCAATCATGACTCAAGTGTAGGTTTGTTATACAGTTAGGGAGATCGAATCCCCAGCTCGCCGTGCATACACCTACTTTTTTTTTAGCTGGGGCGAACTCAAAATAAACTAAAGTTTCCGTGGCGTTAATATTTATATTCACTGTGCTGGTCCATCTTTTGGTCTAGTTTTTTAACAAATTTACGTGGGGTGTCTTGGAGATTTAAATCTTTTTCTGGCGTATTTTTACGCAAATGAGAGAACGGATACCTATGAAATGTTGTTGACCAAAACGATGTTTTATTTTGGGATGGAGTGGAGAAAGGATCCTGACCTTGGTGGTGGCGTGCTGGTCCATGATTGCTAGCTGGGAATATTTTTTGCTTGAATGAGACGGATGACCTGGTCGAAGAATTTTGCTTTGCAAACATTTTTCTGAATGAAAATTAAGAAACAGACGATATTCCGAGCACTTGAGTTTAGAGCCCAAGCTGGAGTGATGAGTGAGTGATCCTCCGATCCGATCGAACGTACGTGCAATGTCAGTCATAGCATCGGATTCGTCCAGAAATCGCCTCGGATCAGGCTAGCTGTGTCCAGAAATCGCCTCGGCCTCAGTGGCTGCATAACTGATGGCCTGCGGAGACTCATCAGAGCGTCCGTCGTCGATCTCCACGGCAAGCTGCCAAGCTGTCGTCTGTCCAGTGGCATGTGGTGATATGTAAAGGCCGCAGTGGAATTACGCGATCGTCGTCGTGCACGTACCGTCGTCGCTGCTGGCCCCCATAAATTTGTGACGTGCGAGGGCTGGCTGGATGCGGCTGGATGCCTGAATGGATCCAACGAGAGCAGCTCGCAGCTGCGGAATAATCGCAGACATCCTTTTTGCGTTATCCACCTCAGATCTTTTTCAGCGCGTGATGATGAAAGGCACGTTCCTGATGAGGATCCTTTTTCGATTGGTCTGTGCTTTCAGCCTGTGTGTGATACGGGTGTTTTTTTTTCCAAGGTTGCTATCTTTTGCTTTCAGCATCGTTTGGTTGGACCATTGCATTGCATGTGGTAACATGGGTTCGTTAAGCTGTCCAACTAACTGATATATCTTGCTGATAGCAGGGTGCTGTGAGCCCACAATTTGATGCTCTATTTGTAGGGCATTTGTTCTTAATTAATCTATAACCTAAACACTTCTTCGATCGTTAGCACAAAAGGTGTGACAAGCATTTCCGTGTCAGCAAAAGTCAATCACTGTCATCATTTACTTTTCCATCAACGATCGGCAAATCTTTTTCCCGGAACGCAAAAGGCTACATCATGTACACCCGAATACATCCACTCGTACCAGCTATGAACACACAGGTGCACATCCATACGTTATCCCAACAAGTACCTTCAAATGCATTGCTTACCACAGAAAGAACAAAAGCCCACGGTAAAAGAAGATGATATTTTGCATAAACTTTTGAATAAAGTCACACGACTTACAATTTGGGATGAAGGAAGTATATATTTCTTGGACTTATTTCCTTGTACACCAATATAATCGTGGTGTAATTTTTTTTAAAATTTTGAGATTTGGAAATCAACAAGAATTGAACTTGGTTGTATTTCTAAGATAAAAAGAAAGATCCCTTTTTCTCTCTGTAACTCGGTTTGCGACAACTCTTCA
>JADLZK010001521.1:0-53245 GCA_015847255.1 Hyparrhenia diplandra | reverse complement strand
AATCTTATCCCTCAAGTCACACTTAGAGCAAAGGATTAGCATAACAAGGTGTCATCAATTTCCAAAACCAAACATGAGATTTCATAAGCCTAGGAGGCACGATGAACGAGGAGCTCACAATAATAGCGGGGCGCCATCGGAGCTACTCTGAGGGGCCCGAAGTGGGTATCTCTATAGCGACATCGTCAAGTACTTCCATTGCTACTATCTTTCGATAACTTCCACTCTACTTAAGGACATCCTTGGAGCAAGGAGTACCCCTACACGGCCTCCGCGGTGGGCTTCCACCTCACGATGACCGCCCGGACCGGCGGGCTTTCGTGACATCCTTCTCATGGCGGTCCCTTTCCTCCGCCACGTCGTCTTCGATTCAGTCGGGAGTAGGACTTCTTGTGGCGAGGAGATGTTCCAATCTATAAGGAAATCTCCTATTAGGAAATGAATAAAAGTTTGCTTGTAAAGTTATTCTAGAAATATAAGGAAACCTTTAGAGATTGCTTGAGATAAAAGTCCCATAGCAAGGCTATATAAACAAGGAGTATGTAATCTTTTAGGGACAAGCAAATAAATGACAATATTCCCCGCTCTTGCCCTCGGCTCCGGCCGCCGTTGCCCCCACGCTGCCCTAGGGCAGCCGCCCGCCAGCGCCACCGCCCCCTCCATCGCGGGCCGTGGCGGTAAGGTCCTAAAGCGGCTGCCTCGAAGTTATCGATTAACATAGGCGGGTTGCCTTGGGACAATCATCTCTAAAATTGCTATTAACAGAGATAACAGTTCTATGGGTCCTCTCAAATTCAATTTTTAGAGACGGACATCTTAAATATGCATGTTTCTATAAAGATAGGCTTTTTATCCACCTACAATGTGATCTACAACTTTGTAGTTGAAAAGTTATGTAGCTAAAGCTATTTAGAGTCCTAAAATATAGTTCTAAGTTTGTATTTTTTAAAATATAAAATTTCCAAACAACCTTAGTCGTTCACATGATTTAAATTAAAGTTGTAGACCTCAATACAATCTACAACTCTATAGTTGAAAAGTTTTTTATTTGAAGTCATTTAGAGTTCTAAATATTTATTTGGGGGTCATTTGCAAGGCTGCCCTTATTTTGAGGTCTAATTGCTTGTTTGTCCTTGTTTTTTTAACTTTGCATGTTTACCCTTTTAGACTTCCAATTGCATGGTTGCCCTGAAAACGTGCATTTCGAGCTCAAAATAAGGAAAACAGGAGCAACCATGCAATTGGAAGACTAAAAATAGGAGCAAACATGCAAAGTTCAAAAAATAAGGGCAAACGAGCAATTAAACTTTAAAACAAGTGCAGTCTACAAGAATTGTCCTTTTTTTAAGTTCACAACTTTTGAAACAGAAAATTAGAATTTCTAAATGACGTAGAATGTTCGCATATGTAATACCAAAGTTGTAGTATATGTAGCCCACCTGATCTACATATTATCTGTTGATAAGTTTTTTTTTTTTATTGTTCGCATATTGAATACCAAAGTTTTGTAGCAGATCTGATCTACCTATTCTACACCAAAATGTTATACTGAACAAAATTCAGTACTCCCTCCGTTCCAAATTATAAGTCGCTTTAGCTTTTTGGTACATCTATTTTTTGCTACGCATCTTGATATAATAACATTTCTACGTACATAGCAAAGTAGATGAACCAAAGAAAAGTCAAAGTGACCTGTAATTTGAAATCGAGGAGTACCATTTAGTAGTCGTATTTTTCAGTATCATTCAGTTCAGTTTTTTTGGTACCATGCATAGTATTGCTTGGTACTGAAGGTGGTTAAGTAGTACTAAATATTTTTTTTTTGTTAATTTTGACTTATGATATATAATATATAGTAGGTCATAGGTTCAAGTTTTGAGACGATTATTTATGGGTAGAAACTATTAGTAGTGAAGACGGTCGTTAATAGTGTTAGAGGCGGGCGGCTTCTCGATCTCTAAAAATAATGAAAATAACAAGCAAATAACGGCTAATGTTTTCGTTGTCAAAAGTCACCTCACAAAGCCATGCACTTGCTCCCATGCACCAGCCTAATATACTACAGTTAATGCTTTTCCTATCTTTATTTTGTTGTTGAATCAGATATGGGATTTACAGACAAAGCGATGTATTCACAGCCTTGCTTTCTCCAACAGTACAATGGCTTGCCACCCTACCCTTCCATTATTTGTTACTATGGACCACTATACACTCTACCTTTGGAATGCTAGGACCTACAGGTAATTAAATTATGTCTTCGTGCCCTACTTTAATTTTATGATTGTATAACCATCAATAGCACTATTAGCATGCATCACAACTTCTTATCTCGGTAGCCTCATGTGGAACAACCTTGCTAGGGTAGAGGAAAAAAAATTCTCGTAATCAGTGTGATGCAATTAACATAGGGTCATACATGATCTTGAACATGACCTAGACCCCAAAGTTGTCATCATTACGAGAGCCGAAAATCTATTAAGCGATGGGTCACACGTGTGGGAGCTTGTGACCCAACATCCTCGCCGCGGCACACCCTCCCCTAGCCCACCTAGTGCATGCGCCTGCTCCCACCCGCACCCTCACCTGTGCCGTCAAGTTTCTCCATCCCTCTCCTCCGACGGCGAGGTAGGCCTCGTCGTCGTCGTCCTCCTCCCTCCTCCTCCTGAATCCGAGCCCACCAGAGATGAGGAAGACGGCGGGAGTGGCTAGGGTTCCGGCGAGCTCCTCCCCTCACCTTCCCAACTCCGGAGGGTATAGAAGGGCCCGAACAAGGAGAGGCAGGCCGGCCCGGCGGTAGGAAGGAGGCAGACGACTTAGGGGCCCAGCTAACACCCGATGCGGCCGGTCCAGGGAGGGATGGTGGCGCCATGGCCGGAGCGTGGAGCTCGCCGGCCATGATGGATGTCCATCGAGAGGGGGAGGGGATGAAGGCGGACGCCCACTGCGGGGCAGTGGTCTGTGGCAGGGGTGAGGACAAGGAGAAGCTCGGGGAGGAGTGGTTGGAGTGACTTGAGGGCAGTGCATTAGGTGGTGGTGAGGCATGCAGCAAGAGCGGACGCGAGATAACAAAAAGGCGAGGAGGAAGAAGCGTTGCGGAGAGGCGGAGCCGGGGTCACATGCTCCCACAACGCGCGACAGGTCATGGCTTAACACCCTCCTTACCTGAGTGCCCCATGTTGACCATTATCAGTCAAGTATCATCTTGTCCTTTGTATAGAGTGACTCCGGACACCACCAGTGGACACAAGGATGTGAACCATGGCCTTCGCGAGCCTAGTGAAGTGCAACACGTCTAATAGCTTCGCTATTGTTCTACTCTGCCACCCCGTGACATTCTCACCGTCATCCTCTTATATGTGGTACCATCTCCATACTAGCCATGCCTGACCCCCTCCCGTAGCAAGGCATGTTGTGTGCTCGCTATATCTAGTCTTCCAAACTGGTTATCCAACCGAGTACTTAGTCGACCAAGACAAGACATCTCCTCCAGGTAAGGAAAGGGCTATTTCCTTTACCCACTACATGTACCTCTAACCAACTGAGAACCCTATAACATAGTGGTTTAGGGTTTAAAGTTTAGGGTTTAAGGCCAAATTTTTAATACAGGTAAGGCCTTGTTTCGATGTTATCAGATACACCTCAATCCGCATGTGTTGACGTGGATTGGGGGTGAAATTTTGTTCAAGTTTTACTCCAACAACCCACCCCGACACATGTGGATTGATGTGAATCATATTACATCCAAATTGCAATACTTTTGAGTCTTTATGCATGTAGTCCAAATTTTCATATAGGTGGTTTTGCATGGAATTACATGCACTTGTCACCTGTCCTTGTTGGAGCAATAACCTAGCAAGGGTCGTATCAACGGAAAAAAAAAAAACCGTACTAGTAGACCTAATCTATGGCAAAGAGATGCACACTTGGTTGCTTCCTAAGAAGTAAGAATGTCATAATGAAGGAATTTGTAACCACTCTATTGGATTTACGATATTTCTCGCTTAAAGCATTGACATATATTATTTATTATGTGTTATATAGTATAAACGTAGCTATAACGTACTGACCTGGCCTCCTAACATACTGGCTTGAGACAATTGTTGAGATGAAGAAATATATGTATGACGTGGCATTTGTGGATTCGAAGGACACAACAAGGTAGGTTTTCCCAATATTTTTTAATTCCGATCCATTGTTAATAAACATGATAATTTTATTAGTAAACTAGCATGGACCCCACGCAGATACGCGGGCTAGGAAGCAATAAAATTATAAATTTAAAGTACATAATCTGGTGGGATAGACGCAATTTGTGATATAAATGAAAAGGTCAATAGCGAAGTAGACATGAGCACAATCTGTTATCAGTCGGCCTAAAATTTGTTCATACAACAAGTCTTATATGTTTGAGCATGCGTACTTAAAAGAAAAGAAACAGGAGGAGACCTGCACTACTACAAACGCGCGTACTATGGGAACACCTCCCTTTTTGAGTAGGGGCGGTTTTTGTTTTGAGCCGCCCCCTACCGTGGTATGAGCCGCCCCTATAGGGGCGGTTTTTGTTACGAGCCGCCCTAATATTAGCAGGGGCGGTTCAATCACCATCGCCCCTACAAAGGGTTTGTCGAATTTTAAAATCAAACACTAAAAATTAAATTTTTAAAATGATCTCGGCTGGAAAAACTTATTTAGTAAGAATTGTAGATCTCAAAAAGTTATGAATCTTTGTTGTTGACCACTTTTTGAACTGACTTTTATTTGATGCCTAAAAATGTAGGTTTGAATGTCTAAATTTTGAAATTTGAATTTTTCAAATGACCTCGGATGGAAAAACTTCCTAAATAAAAATTGTACATCTCAAAAAAAAGTTATAAAACTTTGTAGTTCACCACATTTTATTTTGAAATCATCTTGTCATGCAAAAACTCCATTCAAATGTCTAAAATTTGAAATTTAAATTTCGTAGAAGACCTCGGATGGAAAAACTTTCCTAAATAAGAATTGTAGATGTCAAAAGGTATGAAACTTTGTAGTTGACCACTTTTTGATTTGAATCCGTTCGGGCCTCAAATAGTCAACTTTCACTCTAATTTGTATAATATGTGGGGATCCGAATCTAGTACGGACATATACACATGTGTAGCCTAGTGGAGGGGAGGGATTGTGCATGAGCTCGAGGTTGCCGGTTCAAATCCCCGTGGCCACGTAGCGCGTGATTTTAAGTGAAAAAATGCGCGACTTGCGACTTTTGACAAAAAATGTGGGTGGGTGGCTAGCCGGTGGGGGCCTCGCCCGATTAAAAAAATGTCTTGCTATTTTTTATTTGAATTTTGAAAATGTGATTTCTGTAAACCAAAGTAGGGGCGGCTCATACAGTAGGTGCGGTTGCATCACCAACCGCCCCTACTGTGAAACCACTGTAGGATCGGAAGTTTAGGGGCGGCTAGCAAAACCGCCCCTAAAGAGCATCACTAGCCGCCTCTAAAGAGGAGTTCTGGTGTAGTGCTCTACGCGCCTGACGATGATGATGGTTGCTGAGTTCGGGATACGGTCGGCGGGCCGATGACGCGCGAACCCAATATGGGCTGCCGGAGCGCGGGACCGCCGCTGGATGGCCTTCCTCACCGCCGGTGGCAACACCAGAGTAGGGATGGCGACGGTGTAGAGGGAGGGGACGGTGGCAGCCAACAGGATAACAGGTAGATGTAGAAGAGTAAGGTTAAAAAACGAGACCCAACCTAGGAGGAACTAGGGGGCTTTTGTATTAAGAAGAAAATGAGGCGCGTAAGTTCGTCACCGATAGGGATCGAACCCAAGAGCGGTTGCTTTCACACCTGGGAAGATAACCATCTGGGCTATCGCCCAGTCCTCAAAAGAGTAAGGTTCAACTAACAGAAGTAAAGTACCTACTAATACTCACCAGCTGGTTTACGGTAGACGCCATCTATACTGAAAATGAAGATCTGTAAATTTTAACAAAAGAATCGAAGCTGGCAGCAGGCATAGATTTGAATACATATAGCCAAAAAGCATATGTTAGGGTGTGGGCACGCGCTGGTTTTGCTTAACAGTAAGGGAACAGAAGGGGTGGGCATACCTTTTTGGGGCGTTCGTCGTCGAAGAAGGTCCAGGCGTGTGGGATACCTATATCAAGGGTACCCTAAACACCACGACAAATCGCGGCAAAAGCAATAACAGCATTCGGCCTAACTCCGCCTCACACGAGCTCGAAGACGGGCCCGAAGTCCGCCACGCCCGCGACTACGGTCGTATGACCCGTGCTATGCCTTGCTCGGCACCATGCGCGCCCACGGCCTCGGCACATACAACCTCCGGGTCTGCTCGAGCTCTTTGCGTCGCGTCACGAGCTCTTCAGCGCGAGCTCTTTCCGTCGTCAAAGTGAGCTCTTCGCCGCCGAGCTCCTTCCGTCACCGTCACGAGCTCAGATGACGGAGCGCGCGCACCGTGCAGCGCATATCTCCGCCACGCACGACCTGAGGTCGTGCGGGCGTTACGATTCTGCTCCGCGCCCGCGTCAGCGATCTCCGGCTCCGCTCTCTCCAAAGGCGTATCCCGCGACCCGGAGGCCGCGACGACTTATCTCCGGTCGCCACGACCTCGGACCTCCGGGTGCGGGGGAATTCACGCGAGCTAGGGAGCTCTCGCTCCCATCCGGACAAATCCCGCGACCTCGAGCTCGGAGCGGCAGCGAAGGTTCACGAGCTCGCAAGTCTCGGGACCAAGCTCACAAGTCTCGGGACTACATACCCGACGGACAGTACATCCCAACAAGGAATCGGAGGAAGTCAATCTACAGCACCCTACCTAAGGGTACTCGAGTACCGTAGGCGTGCGACGCCGCCCATAGCTGCGGCGCTGCATCTGTCACGCGGACACCGATGTACCGACCGGATGCCGACCCGCCTCCCGACAACCGCTACGGACAACCACTACCGGACAATCCGGCGACCTCGACAGCGGCGGCCGAGCTCTCCTGGCCCACACGTTTTCTTGCAACACGGCACGCACACGCATTTATGGCTGGGCGGCGTGGCGAGCTCATTGTTCCCTCCGTCACCAACCAACGAGCTCCGAGCTCGGTGGATGGACGTTTTGACATCGAAATATGGAGCCGCCCCTACGAGACTCTATGACGACCGGCGAGCGGACTACCGGGTAGGGCGGCGGCGGCGTCGCGCGCCCGAACAGCCCGGCGTGCCCGGCAAACCCAGGCGACTTTTACACTTTACCCCCTCTATTTTATATTCTTCACATCTTTAGTCCTTCTCCTGGTGGCACCCATGTATCCTCCCTTTACGACTATAAAAGGAGAGCCTTGGCCACCGGGAGAGGGGGATCGATCTTCTTCCCATCGCTCTCTCGTTCGAACACACACTACTCACAGAGACTTGGGAGTCGGCCTCCCTCAGTCGACATGCTTGTATTCGCCCCGATGCGAGCGTTTGAGCTCGGCCACATAGTGACTCCGACTGGAGACTGGACTAGGGACCCGATTGCCCCGAACCAGTATAAATCTTGCGTCTTGTGTCCCTTGAGCTAGGCCATTGAAGTCCCACACGAGCCATTCGACCGATTTTACTGTGTCCGTGGTATATTCGCCATATCCGACCACGACAAGGCGAGAGCACCTGAGCACCCGGCGTACGGTGTGGCGCTGCTTGCCAATCAGCCGTCGTCACCATGGTCTGCCGGAGCAGGGGCTGCCTCGAGGGTGGCCGCCCTCACCGCCGGTGGTAACAACGGAGTAGGGATGATGAGGGAACAGACGGTGGTGGTGGTGGGCAGGAGCTTGTACGGTCGGGTGGAGAGATCGGGTTGTCGGGTGACATATGGAGGGGACTGGCGTGCCCGTCGGTCTATGTACGGCGGTGGAGGGCATGCGTGCACGCGTATAGCTTGAGCAGAGGCAGCGTCGGGGGAAAGGTGTGGCGGACTGTGCGGATTCGTCAGTTGTGGAGAAGGTTTGTGAGGGCCTGCGAGGAAGGTTCATGAGGGCCTTGGAGGACTATCGATCTGAGATCGTGCGGTGTGGAATAAACGATGACGTGGCTTATTCTAGGAGCAAAAAAGGGTATACAATTATAAGGGTAAAAATAACTAAATATAGATATAGATTACGGTAATTGGGTCTGAATTTCCTACAATAATGCATTGTAGAGGTTCAGGTAAAATAATGTGCAAACAATCTCGTTATATTGCATTAATTCTAGATTAACTAGCATTATGTTAGAATTCCACATTAGAGACAATCATTATTGATGCGGAAAAAATGTGTCATTTATATTGTGTCTCAGTTGTACACATATTGTAGAAGTAAAATAAAAAAAAGAAAAAAGTCCAGATCACCCCCTAAACTATTGGACCTGGAGTACTTAATCCCCTCACCTATGAAACCGGTTGTTCAACACTTTAAACTATGCTATACCGTCTAATTTGCCCCCAAGACGGTTTGGGAGGTTGGTTTTGCACACGTGGCCGTCCAACTGGCAGCCACAGATACGGTGGCCTCCATCCCACGCAGTAGCTGCAGCATCACCACGGCGACGGACGTCGGTTGCGCCACCATGGCCGCGCGCCCATGCACGCACGCACACAGCTTCCAGCAAAGCCATGGCCGCCCGCAGCGCCTTCCTACTGCGCCGTTCACGGACGCACACAACTTCGCTGGCGATGGCGAGGAAGGCCGCAACGGCGCCGAGATCCGGGCGCGGCGTCGGCATCCGCGACCAGCGCGCGGGTTCCGGCTGTGACGGCTGGAACAGCCCCAGCAGCAGCCGCTCCAGCACCGCAGAGCGCAGCACAAAGCCAACACCTCTGTCACGGAGTCCAGCAGCCAGACCGCGGTCACCCTCGACGTGTCGCCGTCGCCGTGCCACCAGGCTTGAGAGCCACCGCACGTCCGTCACCGTGACCGAGCAACAACGACAGTGTCCGCGTCGGCTTAGTTACCAACACCGCCGCCCGTGCCCGTCCATGCCCCTCCCCCGCCGCGGCGTCTGCTCTGCTCGCCCCCACGCACCGGTGTCTCCTCGGCCCGCCCCGCCTCCTGCTCTGCTCTCTGCTCGCTGCGCTTGCGGGCCTGCCTACTCTGACCACATGTCGCCCTTGTCTGCGACCTGGTGTTCAAGGGCATGTTTAGTTCCTGAAAAGTGATCTCGAAAAGTGCTATAGTACCTGTCACATCGAATCTTTTATCGCATGCATGGGACATTAAATGTAGATAAAAAAAAACAAATTACACAGTTTGATTGAAAAGTACGAGACAAATCTTTTGAGCCTAGTTAGTCCACAATAGGACAATAATTATCAATACAAACAAAAAGTGCTTCAGATAGCCCAACCCAAAATATTTCACCAACTAAACACACCCAAGTGCATGATAGATAGGCTAATTAGTTCCGGAGCCACCGGCTGGACTCCAATCCCTATTCTTTTGTACACGACTCCTAGCATGTAGGCGTGAGGGATGGCCACGATCTCATCGGCCTCCAATGCTTCACACGGTGATGAATGGAACTTGAGCATTCTTCCGAATTTCTCGTTCTTACGTCTCTTAGACTCTTACGGTCCTCGTCGTCGAAATGCGACGGGCTCCTCCAGAAGCCGATGCCGTAGGACCTCGCTCACACCTCCTTCTCCAACTCCTCGGTCTCCTCCAGCTCCAAGGTGGGCTTCATAGGTAGCACATCCACCTCGACAACGCCGGTGTCGTCCACGAGGATTCGAAGAGCTCGTACCTCGTATATCTCCTTGGCTTGACCCACGAAGGCGGAGCCCCGCCGAGCGGCCCTGCAGCACAGCGCCACAGGGGCACGCCTGGCCAGCACGACGATCACCATGGCGCACGGGAAGCAGCAGCACACAGCCTCGCACGCCGCAGGTGCGGTGCTCTTGGACGCCACCTCTCCTGGGCCTGATAGGTGGAGCCGGACGCCACCGTGGGCGCAGGTGCCAGGTTGGATGCTCATATCTGCAAAACCATCCTCCAAAACCACCTAAGGGTTAAATTAGACGGTTTATCATAGCTTAAAGTGTTAAACACCCGGTTTCATAGGTGAGGGGATTAAGTATTCCAGGTCCCATTGTTCAGGGGGTTATCTAGACTTTTTCTAATAAAAAAATGAACTTACGAGAAATTATCAATAGTGCTTATCTCTGCTGGTGTTATCCTATTTGCTTGTTTTCTATTCCGTTTCCAATTTTTGGCACTAACATCGAAACAAATAATTATGTAGACTCTTTGCCAAAACCGTCAGAGGGGTGGAAATTGTGGAAATTAATATGTCAATGGCAAGGACAGACTTGAGGACTGGTGGACCAAGAGTGTTGAGAACAAGACCCCCCAGGTACTTAGAGGACAAGCTTGAGAAGCTGAAGAATTGGCTGACAAGTCTCTGGAAGAACACGGACGACATGGAGGTTGAAGGGACTTTCTGAAGCTTTCTGTTGGTTCCAGCTCTTATGGAATTCGGCGGTTCCTTTTGCTTTTAGTTTCGGCCTTGTTGGGGGATCGTCTTTGCTTTGGTTCGTCGGAATTTCGTGTTCAGTCATGGTTGGCCGTTGGCGTCTGTGATGCGTTTTATAGTTGGCGTCCCCAGCGTCTTTGTTTGGGCCTTTTTTCTTTGTTACACCTGTACTACTGTAATGGTGTTTGAAATGGAGGCGCATATTAAGCCAGCGCATATTACTGACGCGTTTACAGGCGTACCAGATTTGCCATGGCTGAGCCTATGATACATGGGCCCCACCTCTGAAATACTACAAGGTTATAATTGGTTCTGATATACTAAGTACATAAGAGTTGTATTTGATATTGGAGCATATACTTGGTTCTAATATACATTAATTAAAATAAAGTAAAAATGCACGTCGTCATGGGGCTTCGATTTCTATAGGCGCATATATACAACATTTACCCGGCTAGCTGCACTACTACAGATTCGTTCATCACTACCGCCAGCATCACTACCGGAATTTAGTCCACCGGCAGTGCTGAACCGCGCCCGGCAGTGATGAATCGTTCCGACGCGGGAAAATCAGAAAATCCACGGACTCGACCAATACCGGCAGTGAAGATTTAGATCACCACTGGGTTGAATCTTTCCCCGGCGGGTCTTGATGGACCTGAGATCACTTTCGTGGGTTTAAAATAAGAACCGATAGCGATTTGAAGATGAAAGGAATAGTCAAAACAAACGATAGAAAAAGAAGATTGACACGCAGACAAATTAAAAACGATTGGTTCTTCACTAGAACATAATAATGGATAATATATTTTACAAGTGCATAAAAATACTAGATAGCTAAAAAAAAAAGACCGCCGCCGCTTATTCCACTGCGTCCAGATCCCCACCGGCCGCCGTGATCGCCTCGCCTCCCTCAGCCTCTCCACCATGACCGGTATCCCCTCAGAGAGGATCTAGGCAATGTCATCGATCTTGAAGGCATAGAAGTTGGCCTTGTTCTCCAAGGGGTCGATCACCCTTGGCGGGGCAGGCCAAGTTGGTCGGCCAGCCCGTTGAGCCTCCGGAGGGCATCGTGGAGGCGGGCGATGGTGAACTGCATCTCCTCAATGGTGTAGTTGCCGGCCATGGCGATTGTCCGCGAGCCTGTTCAGTGAAAACTGATGTTATGGAAAGGGAGGTTGATTAGCGACCAAGGTCGTCGAGGGTGTACAAATAGTAACAAGAAGCCACGTAGAATTGATTGAGATCAGTTCCCATCAACATAGTATAGGGGTCTGACTAACATAATTCCACGAATTTTGGTGATTTATATATTTTCAGGGATTAAAACAGGAAAATGCCCAAGAGTTTGCAAGCCCTACGCCATAAAGACTTATCCGCGAAGTAACTCAACTTGAAACCCATGTAAGAATATTCTAGAAGACACCCGAGGGCATGACCACCAAGTCCACCCGGCCCACACGAGCCGGGGCGCGGCCGCCCCGTGGGGCCTTGCACGACCTCCCCCCTTCGTCGGTTCCTAACCGCCATTAAGGAGTAATCTAGTCCATCAATCAAGGTCGGTTTGATCCAAGGGTTGTGGTGCATCCTCTGGGGCTATATAACAAGACCCCCTGACCCCTGGGTGAAACCCTAATTCATTATCATACATTATCAACAGGCTGAGGCCCTGAGTCTTCCCTAGGTCTAGACTAGAACTAGAACTAGATGAGTTAGCATTCAAGAGGGATTAGATCATTAGATCTAGTCTTTAGAACAAGAGAGATAGAGAGAGGGAAGGAACCTGAGGAGGCGCCGGCCTGTCGGTGTTACCTCCACGACTTGTACCTCGGTAGAAGTTAACCTACGCCTGGAGTTACTCTGGTAATCAACTTCTACTTTTAGTAAGCAACATTGTTTATATTGTTCTTCTGATCTGCGAGTCTCTTATGACTCCGTCCGCTAATAACTGCACGTCTAGAGTTCAAAAAATTTCCAGAAATAAATGGACACCATGAATGAAGCGCAGCAGTACACTGAAAGTTCGATTAAAAAAAAAAAAGAAATGCAGGGAGTGCAGCATTCTCGTCGGCACGTGCAGCCCATGCACTGTTTCTTTTTTGTCTAGTGATGTGCTGTCAAAATTGTGGCCACACGTTTTTGCTGCACACTGCCTCAATCTACAATGTTCCAGTGACGACAGCTACACTTTTGGGGGGCAAAATGGTAATTTCAGTATTAAAGGATTTTGACCTTTTCTGGATGGATAGATGTCAGCCAGTTTTCATCCCTACACATATAACAAAAGGCATCCCTCGTGAGCCAGTAATAGTAAACACAAGGGGAAATATATGGTCAAAAAAATACAAGGGAAAATATATACAGAATAGTGGACACACAAATGTACATGGTTTGCAGGTAGTGCAATTTGTTCGTATTATTAATTGATCCATGTGTGAACATGCCACTCTCTCGTATGCATCTAGCGTGTTATACTATATCTTCACGTGAAGGCGAAAATTTCTTATGGTGCTAAGTTTAGTTCACGTATTATTTCTATAGTATCATATATTCAATTTCTTCTGATCTATAAGTGCTAGCTCATGATTGCCATTTTCTTAGGTACTTCAAAGTTGGAGTAGTAGGTTCCAAACATCAAAAGGAAGCAACTGGCTTGAACATGTAAGAGTATGCACGGAGATAGGAAAAAAGGTACATTAACCCTAATCCAGGGGAGAGGCCATCTGCAAGGTGCATAATTGAGACATTCCACGAAACAGAGCTTATACATGGTTTTATTGAAACAGACCAATCACCAGCACATGTAAGTTTACTCGCTTATGCATAGCTTAGTTATATGGGGGATTTGTCTGTAGGACATCTAAAGTGACACACTCTTTGGGTGGCGGACATCGTCTTTCTTCATATTTGCCAGAACACAATGTCGTTTGATATAATTTGGCCTGTGGACACCGAGGAGAGAGAAACTCACCACCAAAACAATTGTCATTTGTAAACTATAAGGCTGATGACTATGAAATTTTAACAGCAACAAGATATGATAGTTATCTACAAATCATCTAATACTCACTCTATGGAAGTGAATATTTCAAATTGAACTTTGATCATTTATATTACATTATATTATATTTTTATATTTACAAATAAGTGAAAATGCGCCATGGGTCTTTAAACTTTTCTCCACTTCTGAGGTAGGTCCAAATACTTTTTCTTGGTTCATCTAGGTTCATAAACTTTTTCCCACTTCTCACCTAGGTCCACAACAGGCCCCATAGGACTCTGCTGCTGCTGACGTGGCCACCGATGTGGCACCACATGCTTTTTAAAAAAAAATTATAAACTGGCTGAAACTTTAAAAATTGTACAAAATCATAGAAAAATTGTAAATAGAAATACTCTAGTTTTGTTAGACTCCACATGAATAGATCTATGCAATACATATATAATATGACATGTTTTAGTTTAAAGTTTTTGTTGTAGCGGTAGATATACATAAACCTATGTGTTCTTGTGTTTAATTCATAACTGTAGCTCATGTGCTCTAATTGTGGTGAAATTTTTATGATAGGCTAGCTACTCATTGTATTCTTGAGCTATGGTAAAAATTTCAGCTTCAGTGGAGCACATGTGACTGAGTTATTGATTTACCTAGTTTTATGCTTGTTTTTTTTTTTAGTTAATAAATAGTTAAAAGGGTGTAAAATTGAAAAATATGGTTCCATTCACAATGCACCACATCAGCGGCCATCTAAGCAGTAGAGTCCTATGTGGCCTGCTGTGGACCTAGGTGAGAAGTGGAAAAAAGTTCATGGAAGCGAAGAAAAAGTACCTAGACCTAAGTGAGAAGTGGAGAAAAGTTTATGGACCCGGATGAGAAAAAAAAATCACTGACCCAGATGAGAAATAGGGCACAATACATTTCACTCTTTTATAAATTTACAATAAAATTGAATATATATTACATTTAATTATAAATCTAACCATATCAGCTTTATATTATAATAAAACAATGATTAGTCAAAGTTTTTAACGTTTGAATGTCGAAGTGCGTTTGCGCCTTCTAAAATAGAATGGAGGGACTAGTCCTTAGATTGTTACTAAGCAGGAACTAAACTGATATTTGTGTCATTTAGAGCTGATATAGTAGTTTTAATAAATTCTCATACAAAGTGAATGAAAATGTATATTGCTTAAATTTATGTATTAGAGTAACTACAAACATAACATTATTTTACGTGTATTGGATCATGTGTGTAAGCCGGACTCCGATCCAGTCACTACCTCTCTAAGCTACTCTGATGTACCTTCATCTATCTACTTTGTCACTCGGCATGCCAGAGTCGCAAGCTGCTAGACGTCTACCCACTGGAGGTCTGTTTCTCGTTGGAGCCCAACAAGCGCATCGAATGCCCAGTAACCCTTACCAACAGGACAGACCATCACGTCGGCGTCTGGATCACACCGAGCTGCTGCCCAGACGATGCTTTGTCCGGCGGCGGCCTTGGCTTTCCATATTTGTGGGAGCCGCCCCAGGAGTCCTGCAACAACGAATTAGGCTCAACACTTTTCTGCGGGCTGGGACCACATTCCAGTATTGTTATTTATATATATGACTACGACGAAGCATCAGCAGCAGCAACAACCGCCACTTCATCACGCAGACATGGGCATGTTTGACGTGGTGATGTTCACTACGAGATCGAAGGAAGCCCTTGGAGATCTGGAGTGTTATTTGACCAATGGCGGTGGCACAAAGACGAACAAGTTGGAGGAACCGTTATTGATGGAAGTCAAGGGTTTGGGGACACAGGTGTACCGGGCCACGCTGTACGAGTGTCACCTTTGACCCAGCAGCAGGGTCGTTGTGCCATGAACTAGTTACTCACCAGGTGAGCTCGCCATATTGCCATGTCATTTTCTGTTCATTTTGTAAGGTGGCCGAATCTTGTTTATTTTTTGACTGTTACCGAATCTTGTTATTTGGTGAATCAGTTCATACACAGAAATGGGGAGCTTAGTAGGGCCCACTGCATAGATGTGGACCCCACCAGGACATGGTGAGTTACTCTCTTTGTAGAATACTTGTTCTTTTTGTATTTTTAGGATCAGGACGACATAGTAGTGCTAATTATAAAATACTTATGTACCCCTGATTTATTTATGGTGATCCACGCTATAATGATCAATCAAAGAGAGTATACAGTTATGTGTCGATAGATTTTGTGTACATATCTGTCTGATTTTTAAAAATGCGAACCAGTAGACATAGTTGTAGTATAAATTCCAAAACATAATAATAAAATGTTAACAAATAAATAGCAAAAGTTTTAATTAAACAGGATGATTTGAGGCATGGAAGCTACCATGTCAAGCTAAATAGGCCCACCATATCCAAGAGCTAAAATGTTAAGGTTTCTGGGACACACTACTACGACAACACATCGATATAGTAGTAACAATTTTTAGCCCTAGAATATGAAGTTCTTAGAGGGATTTAGGGAGTACATAGTTCCACCGGGCACTATATATTTTGTATATGTCAACGCTGTATGTTCATTTAGGCCCCGTTTCTATCTCTTAGAAATTATGAGAATTAGACCAGACTCAAGAGAATTAATGAGAATGGAGTCCAAACAAGTGGAATAAAATCACCAGATTTTGAGAATCCAACTATTCACCTCCATTTGACTATTTGGAGTAAATAATAGGTGTGAAGGAACTTCTTCAACAACCACCTATAATTCTGTGTCTAAAAGGATCCAAACAGGCCGGGCCTTAAACAGGCAAACATTTTAATCAAATAGTTGGATATGTGCACCACAGGATGTTGGTTGGTCATGAAGGAGGCTATGTTTCCATTCGGAACTACGAGACACAGGTTAGTACTACTAGGAATAGATATATATATATCCTTGTTTGTTTATAATGAATCGTGGTCTGTATGCTTAATTTTTAACTGGTTGAATTTAGTTGTTTCATTGTTCGGCATGCAGAAAAGAGCAATGGTGTTTGAAATTACAGATTTACCTAAAAACAACCATAGTCGTACCATTAGATCGGTCAAATTTATCATGCGAAGGCAATGGTTCGCGGCCAGGGATGACAGTTGTTGGAGAGTAGCGTTCGGGAGTGAGTCTAGGCATGAGGTCTGCTATACTTAGCTCCCTCATACCTATATGTAAACACTGTGTATCTCTCATTCAATGCATCAAGTATTCCCCATTATCCTCTTTTATGGTATCCAGAGAAGGCACGATCCGGCCTCTCCGCTTCCACTAAAACCCGGCCGCCGCTGACTCCGTCGCCGGCCATCTACCCGCCCGTCGCCGAGCACTTCGCCGGGCTCTCCAACTGCCGCCGCTGACTCCGTCGCCGGCCCCTCTTCTCCGTGACCCCGACGTCCGCTTCGTCGCGCTGCCGCCGCTGACTCCGTCGCCGGCCCTATTCTCCGCGACCCCGACGTCCGCTTCGTCGCGCGCGGCCCACGTCAGATCGCGCTGCTACGTCGCGGCCTGTCTTCATCGCGCGGGATCACGAACCTCATCGCGCGGCCTGTCTTCGTCGCGCGGGATCGCGAACCTCGTCGCGCGGCACCACCCGACCCCGCGCGGCCTCGACCCCGACATCGGCCGCGCGCGCGTGATCTGTCCGCGCGCCGTCGTCCGCGTGAAGAAGATCGCGATCGGTGCGGTGTCCGTACGAAGGAAGATCGCGCGTGCGCGTGACGATCCCGTCCCGTCCGTGCGCGTCGCTCGTCCCTGACCGCGCGCGTGAACTCAGGATCCTGACCGCGCGCATGAAGTCAGCACCCCGCACGTGAAGTTTGATCGATCCAGCTAGTAAAAAAAAAAAAAAGAAAAAAAAAAAAAGAGAGAGAAAAAAAAAAAAAGAAAAAAAAAAAAAAAAAGAAAAAGAAAAGAAAAAAAGGCAGCCGCTTTCCCGATCCGCCGCCGTCGCCGATCCACATCGCCGGCCGCCCGATCCTCGCCATGGCTGAAACTCGGAACAGCGCGCCGCGCGTGGCGCAGGAGCAGCGGACTGTGAGGCTGCCGAGGCCCGCACCAAGGCCCTCGGCGAGTTCGTTGAAACACGCCGACACCCACAGCGCCGCCATCGCCCTCAACAACATCAAGGTCCTCATCCCGTCGTTTTGGATCGCGCCGCGAACAACTACAATCGCTGGCGCTCCCTCTTCCTCATCGTCCTGGGTAAGTACATCCTCACCGATCACGTTCTCACTGATGTGGTGAACGCCGATCGGCCGGCCTGGCTGCAAATGGACTGCACTGTCCTCATGTGGATCTGACACGATCAACGCCCGATCTCCAGCAGTCCACCATGCTGAAGAACCCCAACGCCCGCACCGCTGGCTCCATCTCGAGGCGAATTCCTCGGACAGCGCGAGTCACGCGCGCTGCTGCTGCTGTCAGCGGAGTTCCGCACCGTGAAGCAAAGGCGCGTCCTCCATCACGGACTTCTACCGGTTTGGCTGAGACCATGGCGGCCAACCTCAAGGACCGGTGATCCGGGTGGGCGTCGAACCCTCATCCTCCACGGCGTGGCGGGCCTCAACGACAAGTTCCGCCCCATGGTGACCAACATCAAGCTGCGCCAACCGTTCCCCACCTTCGCGAGGCCCGCGCGCTACTTCTTACGGAGGAGATCGACCTCGGCGACATCGCCGGCACCACCAACCCGCCAGCTCCGCCACCGCCCGGCCCCTCCTCACCAACCGGGTCCGGCGATCGTGGTCCTCTGCGCGGCCGCGGCTTTCGGCCGGTGGCGTGCGCCTGCCAAGGCGGCAACCCGGTGGTCCGCGGAAACCATGGCGGTGGCGGGGGCAACCGCAAGGGCGGCGTGGCGCGGTGGCGGCGGCGGCGGCAACCCGGCGGTGCGCCATCCGGTGGCCGGCGTCGCCCCACTCCTCTACAACACGTGGGGGCGCGGTTCGGTTCTGGCGAACCCCCCACGGCCCGGCGCGGGCATGGCGGTCACTATCGCCCACGCGGCCAGTTCCTCACGATGGTGCCCCAGCGGCGGCGGCATCCCCACTTCCGGGCACACGTGCAGTGCGGGACCGGATCTGGGGCTCCCTCGCGGCTTCGGCCCTCCTCCGGGCCGGCTATGGGCAGCCCGGCGCCTCCACCACCACAGCAGCAGCCATGGGCCCGATGCACGGTGGGTCTTTTCGACACGTCGTCGCTCGCCCGACAACTTCAGCACCATGGCGCCGACACCGCCCGG
Organism: Hyparrhenia diplandra; assembly: GCA_015847255.1. Classification (NCBI taxonomy): domain Eukaryota; kingdom Viridiplantae; phylum Streptophyta; class Magnoliopsida; order Poales; family Poaceae; genus Hyparrhenia; species Hyparrhenia diplandra. Next base: position 34,514 of record JADLZK010001521.1, on the reverse strand, counting down.
CCCAAGCGGCGGTATGTTGACTCGGTCTTTGGCGCCCACATGGTCAATAATGCTGGTATAATTTCCTCCTCTCGCGCCCACCCATCCATCCCATCATCCTTCATCTATCATTGTCGGTAATGGAGCTACACTTCCCGTTACCTCCGTCGGATCTCACTCCTTTACCACACTGCGGCGTCCTTTAATTCTTTCTAATGTTCTAGTTTCCCCCGGCATTATTAAGAATTTAATTTCCGTTCGTCGGTTTACCACGATAACAACTGTTCCATTGAATTTGATCCTTTCGGCCTTTTTGTGAAGGACCTCCGGACCGCGGGCGTGATCGCCCGGTGTGTAATAGCACGGGAGATCTCTACCCGTTCTTCTCACCAGCACCCACCAGCACCACCGCCCTCACTACCACCGCTAGCTCCACCACCCTATGGCATCGCCGCCTCGGTCACGTCGGTCATGAGGCCTTGTCCAAGCTCATTAGTTCACATGCTATTTCATGTAATAAGCGTGATGACACTCACATTTGCCATGCCTGTCAGCTAGGCCGCCATGTGTGTCTTCCCTTTAGCATGTCAAATTCCCGTGCACCTCGCCCCTTTGATTTAATACACTGTGATCTTTGGACATCTCCAGTTGTCAGTGATTCTGGCTATAAATATTATCTTGTCATTCTTGATGATTGCACTCACTTCAGCTGGACTTTTCCTCTTCGCCTCAAATCCAACACCTTTACTACTCTTACTAATTTCTTCTCGTATGTGCGCACGCAGTTCGACTCTTCCATCAAGGCAGTTCAGTGCGACAATGGCCGTGAATTTGACCATTCCTCGGCCCGCACGTTCTTCCTCACTCATGGGGTCGTTCTTCGCCTCTCGTGCCCATACACCTCCCAGCAGAATGGGCGGGCTGAGCGCATTCTACGCACAATCAACAACATTGTGCGCTCACTCTGTTTTTCGGCCGTCTACCTCCGGTTTATTGGGCGGACTCACTCCACACTGCCACCTACCAACTCAACCGCCACCCCACAAAAACCCTAGATGGCCGAACACCCTACCTCGCCCTCCATGGCACGCAGCCCTCTTATGCGCACCTTCGTGTGTTCGGCTGCGCTTGTTAATTATCCCAACCTGTCATCCACAGCTCCACATAAACTATCACCCCGCTCCTCCTTGTGTGTCTTCCTGGGGTACTCCTCCGATCATAAGGGCTATCGGTGTCTTGACCTTCATTCCAACCGCATCATCATCTCTAGACATGTCATCTTCGATGAGACGGTGTTTCCTTTTGCCGATATGTCCACCTCGCCCCAGGATCCCACCACACTTGATTTTTTGGACAACACTAATGATTCCTCTTTTCCCTATGGGTCAAGAGCTGTGTATGCGGGTTCACGCCTTCACGGGGGGCATGGATGCCGCCCCTGGCAGCCTCGGCGGTGGTGATGCGCTCGGACCTAGCCCCACACCGGAAGGTGCCGGCGGCCTCCCCGCACCCGGCTTCGGCTACACCCGGTGGCGGTGCTCCCTCGATGTGACGACCGGTCTTTGCTGCCCTGTGGACGCCCGTCGAGGTTCTTTGCCAGCGGTGCCGGTCACCTCACCGGCCCGCCGCGACGCCCGCGGCGCCCAGCGGTCGTCCACCATCACAAATGCGCCGCGGTATGCGCCGCCGCGTGGCAGGGCGGGGCCAGCGCCACCCGTCGATCGGCCCGAACCTTCACAGCGGCAACCACGTCCCGGTGCCATCCTCCGTCCGTTCAGCACTTGCCGATCTGCGTGGCGCCCGGGCTATGCGGGGAGGAGTTTGATGCACCTGCAGGCAAGCGACACTTGGACCACGGTTCCTCGGCCTTCGGTGTCAACCTTGTTCTGGGGAAGTGGATTTTTCGTCACAAGCTCAAGTCCGATGGCTCTCTTGACCGCTACAAGGCACGGTGGGTCCTCCGCGGTTTCACCCAAATTGGCATTGATTATGATGAAACTTTCAGCCACGTGGTCAAGCCATAACTGTTAGTGCAATCCTCACTCGGCACTCTCTCATTCATGGCCTATTCATCAACTTGATGTGAAGAATGCGTTCTGCATGGCACCTTGAAGGAGACTGTTTCTTGTGCCTGACCGACCGGTTTTGCTGATCCCTCCGGACTGAGTTAGATGCGCCGCCTCAATAAGTCTCTCTATGGATTGAAGCAAGCTCCACGAGCTTTGGCACCATCGGTTTGCCTCTTAACTCATCTCTTGGATTCATTGAGGCCAAGTCGATACTTCAGTTTTCATCTACCGTCATGGCTCCGATATGTCTATTTTGCTCCTCTATGTTGATGATATTGTTCTAACGGCCTCCTCAACGAGTCTTCTTCAACGGATTATTGCAGCTCTCCACCAGGAATTCTCTATGACGGATATGGGACCCCTCCACCACTTTCTTGGAGTTAGTGTTCAGCGCCAACATGACCGATCTGTTTCTTTCCGCGTCGGTATATGCTTGATATTACGGACCGTCTTTGGTATGCTCAAGCGTAAGCCTTGCGGTACTCACGTGGATACTCACGCCAAGCTGCCTGGCGATGGTGTTGCCGTGGCCGACCCACCTCCTATCGCGGCATCGGCGGGCGCCTTCTGATACCTCACCTTCACCCGTCCGGATATCACCTACGCTGTTGTTCAGCGAGGTGCACGCTTGTATATGCATGATCCTCGGGAGCCTCATCTTGGTGCTATGAAGCGGATTCTTCGCTATCTTCGAGGTACTTTGGACCTCGGTCTTCACCTTCACCGGACCACACCGGTGATCTTATTGTCTACACGGATGCTGATTGGGCGGGATGTCGACACACGCAAAGTCCACCTCGGTTATGCCGTGTTCCTCGGGGATCTCATCTCACGGTCGTCCAAACGTCGACCCTCGCGTGTCGGTCCAGTCGAGGCGGAGTACGAGCGGTGGCAAATGGTGTTGCCGAAGCCTTTGGTTGCGCCAACGTCTGCGGGAGCTTCATCATCCTCTTCGCCGGCGCTACCGTGGTCTCTTTGTGACAATGTCGGTCGCGGTCTACCTCTCCGGCAACCCGGTCCGGCATCGGCGAACCAAGCATGTCGAGATTGATCTACTTCGTCGGGAGGCGAGTCGCCCTCGGTGAGGTCCGCGTCCTGCACGTTCCCACAACGTCACAAGATGCGCCCGATGTCTTCACCAAAGGTTTGCCGACGTCCGTCTTCACGAGTTTAGGTCCGATCTCAATGTACGCGGTGCTCCTAGTTTCGACTGTGGGAGAGTGTTGGAGAGTAGCGTTCGGGAGTGAGTCTAGGCATGAGGTCTGCTATACTTAGCTCCCTCATACCTATATGTAAACACTGTGTATCTCCCATTCAATGCATCAAGTATTCCCCATTATCCTCTTTTTAACAGTGGGTTAGTCCATGTCTACGCTTATGCTACTAGGGACAAGGTGAAGGTATTTGAAGCTCACAGCGGTACAGTTCTCTCCTCCTTGGCTGTTCACCCAACAGACCCGTTGTTGCTGACGGCATCTAGCAGTGACAAATCAATCAAGCTCTGGGACTGGGGTCAGGGCTGGACATGTACCCGAGTATTTGAGAACATGGACGACACCGTGTGGCATCTTATGTTTGGCCCAAGGGGCACCAACAATTTTACTAGTGTTTCTTCACATTCGCGTGATGTAAAGGTACGGTGTGGTTCGCCTCTTCAATTTGTTAGAAAAAAGGTTCAAAGCCATTTACCCTCAAGTTAGGTTCATTGACCCTGACCTAGGTACATGATTTCTTTAACGCACAATATAGCATCTGTCACAAGGAGCGCACTACGTTCCTCAACTCCATCGTCCAAGAAACTATGTGATGAGTATGCATCATATGTTGGTCACCAATGTGGTCGCAGTAGTTACTATTCTCTATTTCAGAATGTAGATCATTTTAGCTCGAACTTTTCTGACCATGTTGATAGAAAATATGTACTAGCATCTGCAATATATCAAATGAGTTTCACTAATTAAATCCATCATGAAATATGTCTAGATATCTAGCATATATTTGACCTATATTGTAGATGTCAATTAATATAGTTTTCTATAAACATGTTTGAAGTTAAAATAAGTTTTGCTTAGCATATGTATTCTTAATTACAACATGTTTTCCACATGAATTTTTCAGGTCTGGGATATTCATTCTTCGGCCCCTATCGCCAGATTGGACCTGTCAGGGCAACAACCAACTTTTTACATTGACAATCATCGGCAATTCATCCTTACTACTTGGCCTGGTTTCCCTGGTAGCAGTGCAAATGTACGTGCGGCATCTATATCTTCCCCTGGGTATTCATTAATTCTAGCAGCAGCAGCAGCAGCAGTAGTAAAAATTGTCTGACGCGTAGGGACAGTAGTTGGTCTAATACACTGGTGTTCTCTCTTCTGCTGCATTTTATTTTCATATTGAAAAAGATATGGGATTTGCAGACGAAGAAACTTGTCCACAGGCTCCGCATGAGAACCACGTCGAACCATCGGATTGCTTGCCACCATACGCTTCCAATATTGGCTACGGTGCCAGACAGATCTAGCCAGAAGCATGTCTTCTTGTGGGACGCCAGGACCTACAGGTAATTAACTACTGTCCATTTCTGTGATCGACAATCAGTCATAGGTACAACCAGTGGAGAAACCAACTCTAAATTTATGGTAGTGCACTCCTAAGAAAAAAAAGTCATAATTTGATAGCAACACATGATGAATTAAAATTAGCTAGTGATAATTTGTGTTTTACCCTGGTGCCCGTGCACCAGGCAAGATACATGTAGCGTCGCCCCTGGCTGGGTAGAACAATATGCATTCTACTCTTGAATCCATATATATTTCCGGACGTTGCATTACAAACATATTAGCAAGCTGGTGCCAACCTATTCAATTTTGATTCAATTATTAGGATCCCAGTTTGAATAATTTTGATTGTCATGTCGTCTTCACATATATAACAACTCATAACAAATGTGGTAATAAACACTAATGATTATTTAGTCTCTTATATATATAGAGGTGCAACCAAAGTACAATACGATCTTCAGAATTCGAACTCAAGACCTCAACATTGAATCAAACTAACATATCACCTGAGCTACGCAACATCGATGACTATACAATTGATACTATTTTTAGACAATACATTTAGAAAGCTTATATTGTATATTTGACACTATAGACAATCTCAAAGTAAAAGGCTATTAACTACAAAGTTATAGATCGTGTGTCAAGTACATCTAATTTATGTTGACTTTGTCTCCGGGTATATATTGACATTGTTAACCATTTCAAATCTGAACTACCAAATTATGTTCAATATTGAGACATGTAAATCATCTCAAACTATAAAGTTGTCAACTATAAAATTTTATATATCTTTGAACTCTACAATTTTGGTATAAATTTATCTTGATCCAACCCATATGAAAAAGTTAATAGTTTTTTTTTTTTTTGCAAAATATCCTATATCACAATGGCTGGTTCATAGCTACAAGTGGCACTGATAGTACACTACTTATCACTACCGGTTGTAGCCACAAATTAGCAGTGAAAGTCCACAAATCACTACTGGTTGAAGTCCACAGCAAACGACGGTGGTTCTTCTATGATAGTGTGCTTTTTTTAGAAAGCTAATGTAATTAATTCTGGTCTTATAAAGGGTGATGAAAAGGGTTGAACTTTCTTTGGACGGTCCCATTATTTGCATGGTATTCAATGGCATTGAGGACTTAACAAGGTATCATTTTTTCCTATCAACATTCTACTTTATTGAACATCTAATGAAAATCTTATGGCTTCCATGCAATAATACTTGTGAATGTGCAAAATAATAAAGACTGCAAATTGTTAAATATCCTCAACTTATGTCGATAAAATTTGTAGTGTTAAAGCATTGTCCCAACATTAGAAAAAAAATATATATACTTACATCAAGTCAATATTCTAATTTATTTTATAGCCATATTTTAGAACTGTAGAGTTATTGAGTGGCTTGGTGGCTTGTTATGAACCATTAATGTGTAGAAAGAAGTTTGTCTTTTTACCTTCAAACTATCAATTAAATCTAATTTTGGCTGACAAATCCCAAGATTGAATATCATTGGTCATCAAACTATAACAAAATAGAAAAACTTTGGCCATAAACTAGATTCATATATGGTTTTCCTAAGATGCGTATATTTCTAAAAGTAATAAGCATATCATTTAATAGCTTAAAATTCATACTAATTATTCATTTTAAATCTAGAATATATGAAACCATTACTATTCTGTTCTATAAATACAACCTATCGATTGGTGCTTTATTTTGAGTTATTTCAATCTTACTTATTACTATTTCTAATGTACATTATTTGTCGCAATCATGATCATTATTTATTTAAATTATCATTTTGTGCTATTATATTAGATCAGGAGATCAACAAAAAGGGTCCAATGGATTTTAGGTAAATGGGACATCTCAAATGTGAAACCAACCTTGCACAAGCCCCACAACATATAGATTGTATTTAGGCATTACATAACTTGAGTTTTACTTTACTTTGATCTCTTGACTAGGTAATAGATTTAAAACAAGTAGGATCTGAGGATCTCTAAATTGTATTTTGGGGAAATTTTAGTACAGGGTTCGTTTTTTACAATTTAAAATGATTTAGTTATGAGCTTTTAGAGATTTACCCATATTTTATTTATTTTAGAAAATTACATTTATAGGCAAAACCACATTATTTAAAAACTAGTTGATGGCCAAAGTTGCTTGGTTTTGATAGTTCGATGGCCAAAGATATCTGGTGGCGAAAGTTGCACTCGGACCGGAGATATCCGATTTTAACCTTTGAAGGCAAAAAGCGGAAGGGAACATATCGGGTGGAAACCATAGCCTTTGTGAAAACCCCGTGTAAATCATGGTAAAAAAATCGTCTAAATTCACCAAAAAATCACACACATGTAGATAATATAATGATACACAAACTTGTACAATATCTTGTCCAAACTCAACTTCTTTTATGAGATATACCATCTACATGTGTGATTTTTGGTGAACTTAGATAACTTTTTACCGTGGTTTGCACGGGTTTTCAAAAGTTGTGGTTTCCACCTGATATGTTCCAGAGCGAACTAGCTACATCACTAAAAATAGATTCCTTCTAGATATATAAATAAATCAATATAAATAAATCAATATATAGTTCATGTCGTGTTTGTTTGGTTACATATATACATTTACTATAATGTTCATCTAAAGCCTCACTTGTAACTTACAAATATCTATATATATGTAGGCTCGTGGTTGCAACTTCGACGAGGGTATCGATAATTGACATCAATTTGCATGCCCTGTGGACTGGTGGTGGGAACTCATTAAGGTATTGGTAGTTTACCAAGACAAAAGTCCGCACAATACAATGGTTTTCTTTAAGTCAGACTTCAGAGATATATTAATCCAATATTGATGATACAAGATCATGAAACCCGTCTCCTTACACAACTGTGGAGTTCATGCATGGTGGCGAGGACGTCTGCGTCTATACTATATTTCAAAAATAAAAATGTAAAGTTCAGATGCGCAATGGAGGAAGTACAGTGCCCTCTCTCGGTTCAGCAATAAATGCGTGGATCATCTTTTATGGACTACTATATCGTGCTTCATCTTCACATTCTGAATGCTTCTATCATCTTCATGCCATTGCTTGCTATACTTTTTTTTTTTTTTTTTTTTTTTGAAATTCATTGCTTGCTGTACTTCGTTATACACAGGATGTCAAATTGGATTCAGTTTTATTTACCTTTCAGAATGCGGGGGCTCCAGAGTCCAGACCGTGTTCTTGGGCTGGAGGCTCAGCTGCTGCTCCTGCCCTACTGGAACTTTTGCAAGAGCTTATGAGGTGGGCTGAGTCGACCTTGGATTGTTGATTCGAAGTACGTTTTGCTTCGGCAGCCAGTCCATGCAAGAAGGCTGCTAGTTTCGGCCTACTGGCGCATCCGACGGCCCAATATAATTTATGAAGCTGTTCAAGTATTCATCATTCCTAAGGGACACCATGGTGCGGACGTCATTTATTGAATAACGTCATTTGCATTTTTTTAAGCATTATCCTCCCTCATTTTATTTATAGTTCATAGGAAAGGAGGTACATACGCTAGACGGCGCATCAAGAGAACATACAATGCCTCCCTACTGAGTGAGACACACAACTCGCCACCATAAGCGGTGTTCGAGTTCATTTGTCTGCGTTTTGTGGCTGCGGCGTTCAGCAAACGCGCATCCACCGCGCGGCATTCGGCGGGATTATCCGCGTTGGGCCACCATGAATGTGGGATGGGCAGAAACAAAACAGGCCCAAAGAGGCCATTCTCATCCCTGGCTACTGCGGCAACGGCGTCCGTCCTTGATGCCTTCCAGAGAGCTGCATCGACATTAATCTTCATGCTTCCTGCTGGTGGAGGAGTCTAGCGAGGTGCCAGTGTCTGCTGCTGCCCCCTCTTTTTTTTTTTTTTTTTTTTTTTTTTTTTCTCTCTAATTTGAGATAGATACCGTTCGCGGGCTTGTTTTTTTTTTTTTTTTTTTTGACAACGTGGGCTTGGAAGTTGAATTTTGGTGGGCAGGCCAAGCGCACCCACTCGCTCGTTATGGCCTCTGAGCCTTGGATGGATTCGAAGATGAGTTGTTAGAGCAAGGGCCCCTACTTGGACCCCTATTCTAAATTTTAGGATTTTAGACAAAAATTAAACTCCAATAGAGACCCTACTCAAGCCTCAATTTACATGCCCCCTCAAAATATAATCTCAAGCCCTCGATTCAGCAGGCCCCTATCCCTCCCACATGTGGGCCCCGTCAATTTTCCCCTCCCAGCGTCCCATCCTGTCGCCCGCCCGCGCGCCGCCTTGCCTTCCGGTGCTCGCTGTAGATGGGCGGCGCTCGCCACTGCCGACCGGCTCCCATGGCCGATGCTTGTGCCTCGGCCCGTGCTTCACCATCGCGAGGATACGGGGGAGGAGGGGCACTCGGCGGCCGGCGGCGGCTTGCGGCCTGACGGCGGTGGCGGCGCTCCCGGTGGACGGCGGTAGCGGCGGGGCGGCGAATAACGCGGCGGCGCCCTCACGGCGCGGAGGCCCAACCACTTTCGAGGCCGGCGGCGGCGTTGCGGGCGGGGGGTCTGGGTTCTGCCTGGTCGCGGCGGTGAGTCTGGCGCGGGCGCTAAGCGCGCCATCTTCTTGGCGGCGGCGAGTTGTTGACAGCGGTGCGGCCTCTTGGTGGCGGGGGCGGGGAACAAGGCTCGTGGGCCGGGGGGGGTGCAGGTCGCGGTGTAAGCGTGATTGCAAGGCGATTGCTACGGCGGCGGCATTGCCGAGGACTTGGCGGCGGCGTGCGGGCTTCGCCAGCGTCGGCGCGGACTGGCTGGCGGGGGAGGTGGTGCGTCGTCGTCCATGGCGACCACGGCGGAGAAGAGTCCGGTGTTCGGGAACTCAGCGGCGCACACCACGCTTCGGGATGAGCCGGATTGTCACCTCCTCGCGCATCACCTTGACGTCCGGCGACGGGATCTTGGCGAGCGTCTCCTCGAAGACGTGCATCATGGCGCCGGGGGCGGCCTCACATTCCGTCCCTGCGCTCGGCGTGTTGCACGCTGCTGGACAATCGATCTCCGAGCGAGCGGCGGTCTTGCTTCTGCCGGCGGATCTGCGCCGACGACAAGCGAGAAGAGCCACTGCGCTTCCACCGTGTGCGCCTACTCCAGCACGTCGGCGGCGGCGGTGGCGGAGGAAGTTCATCGGGTACAGCACAACGAGGTGGTTCGACCGGTTCCTTGGGTTGATCTTGAGGACGAGCGCCACATGTTGCAGACGCCGGGATGTTGAGCTGTTTCGTTGCCCATCGTCGCCCGGCGTCGGTCTTCCTCGAAGTCCCGGGCGGTTCAGCCGGTGCTCCATGGCTGCTACTCGTCGCGGCGTTTGAGCCGTTCGCCGCGGAGGCCGCGTCCTCGGCGGAGCTGCCGCGTGAGGGCTTGCTGTAGCCGCGGTGCGGCGCGAGGCCATGTGAAGGGCCGCCGCAGAAGCATAGGCCATGCGGTCGCAGTCACGATCGTGTGCCGAAGCATGCGCTGGCCCTTTTTTTTTCTCGACTTCCACTGGAGTTGGCGGTATAGATGTCAGCGGGCGGCCCGGTGCGGCCCGTGGCCCGCCGGGCGGGCTGGCTGCTGCTTCGGGCTGCGTTGGGCCACGGGCGCACCGGGCCGTGCCTCCACCGTGCCGGGCCGCGTCCTCGGCCCATGGCCCGGTCCGTGGGCCATTTTACGCCCACGGGCCACTCGGGCCACATTTCGCGGGCGGGCCACAGCCCGATGGCTCTTTCTTTTTTTTTTTTTTTTTTTGAGAAACAGCCCAATGGCATGACTCTCACGGTGAGGAGGAAGGGGCGCTCGTCGTCGCCTTCCGCGCCGCCCCGCCCCGCTGCCGCCCGCGCCGCCACGCCACGCCATTTTCCTTCCGCCCCCCATAGCCACGCTGCCTGCGGTGCCCGGTGCTCCCGACCCGTGAGGTGCTCTTCCCCCGCCGGGCTCGGCCGCCACAAGCCCGCCCCGCCGGCTGCGAGGTGTGCGGTGCCGGCGAGAGGATAGGGTTGGGTTGGGAAGAGGCTTTTTTTTTTTTAATGCCGGCGAAAGGATAGGGTTGGGTGCGATGCACTGAATTGAGCATTATTTTGTTATCAAAAAAAAACTGAGCATTATTTGAAAAATGAACCTACATGCATACTTTAGCAGGCCGGGCCGCCCATAACCGTGCCACGGGCGAGGCAGCGGCCCATGGCCCGGTCCGCCACCGGGCCGTGCCGCCCGTGGCCCGTACATAACGGACCGGGCCGGCCCAGGTACCAGGCCATTTTGCCGGGCCTCGGACCGGGCCGCGGGCCACGGGCCAAATGGCCAACTTTAGTTGGCAGTTAATTTAGGACCCTATTCTTGATAACTTGGCATGCAAATAAAAATTTGAGGGCCTAATTTAAGGGTTTCCACTGGAGATGCTCTTAGAAGGTATACACCAAAGTTTCGTTCTTGTTCGTGCTCAGTGATCCCTGGGCGCGTGCAAATGCGCTCTGTGGTCGCAGCACCAGAGCATCTTTGTCAAAGTTGGGTGGAGGAGGGCCTTTGATGTCCGGGGTGTGCCGAGCTGTATCAAACCCGTCTATGCTACGGTCCAGCCAGGGTGGCTCTTTTTTCTTCAGCGTGCCGTCATCTTGGCGTACCATGCTTCGTGTTTTCTTGGCCGCCCAATCAATCTCCAGTTGCATTGCACTATTGATTAAACTAGGTGAATAACCGCGCGTTGGCGTGAGATTTGCATGGATGACCGCTATATAAGAATATATAGAATATTAGAAAAAAATACAAACGATATTGTCTGCACGTTGCTGTTGGAATTTGTGGCGTAAATGGAAAGGGGCTTAGAGAACAACGGTGGTATTAAGGGAATAATTCTGATAAACACCAGATAATAATTCGGAATGAAATGACACAATGACATCATCTTATTGATTCACTATTTAAAAAAGCAGCTATACAAAATTCAGCATTCATGGTTTAAACAAAGCATTCAAATACCATCACGTAACCTACAAACAAAGCCGGAAGTATTAGAAATACTAGGAGAACTCTCAAAAAAAAGGGCATGCAAGAATAATTTCAATCGTGTTGAGAGGAATGTAAAAGTAATTTTGATAATAAACTAAAGAAAATGCATCATGCTAATCTTGGATCTCCAACTTCAAACAAAACATGGGTCGCTAATTTGTGAAAGATAATATTTGTAAATTAATGTACAACACCAAAATTGATCTTATATACCTTGCCAACCAATAGCACGTGGAGAAACGCTGATTTAAAATTAGTAGGAGAGAGTCCACGTATACCTTGCCAACCAATAGCACGTGGAGAAACGCTGATTTAAAATTAGTAGGAGAGAGTCCACGCCGAGTCCACGCCTCAACGCAACGCTTGCTCTCACGACAATGTTGTGTACGGACCGTGATAGTAAACCATATATATCTAAACTATATTTAGAGGGGGGGGGAATTGATTATCCACTAAAATATAGATATGGGTAGGGTATACACCAGTACGGATTCCTGGGATCCAAGCTCCAGGGTCGCGCGCGCCACCGGCTCAACAACCGCACCCTGTCTGCCATCGAGGAGAGCAGATGCATGGCACGGCCCAAGGGTCAATTCTTGTGGTAATGTATGTGCGCTGCGTCGATGAATATGTCGTCGCCGGATTGGACATGAGTTTGTTCGAACGGATGCTGCCGAATGTCGACGGTGTAGATTTGGTGCTTCTCATCCTCGCCTGCGGGTCGAAAAAACTATCACGCAGTAGCGCCACACGTCCCTGCAAAATCGTTGATTGCAATGCATGTCGTTTCACACCATGCGTTTCAGGAAAGCGGAAGAGGGAGAGGCTGAGGTGCTACGATAGCAATGCATGTCGTTTCACACCATGCGTTTCAGGAAAAAGACCGTCCAGTTACCTGCGAGGGAGGAAGCGGGATCAGGCGAGATTTTTTTTTTTCTGCATGCAAGAGAATATGATGGGACTGCCTACGTGGACGCCCTGCATGTCGAGAGAACTCCCAGTAAAATGTAAAGGCCACAGACACATCTGAATATTATTAAGCTTGTGCTTAGTAGAATAAATAATACGGAACAATTTGTTGGATGCTGTGTCCAACTCTTTTGATATCGTAGCTAGCCTGCGAGGCTAATCAAAAGGGAAGCAAGCCACATCTGCTAGCTAGCCTGCTAGAGTCGTGTACCTGGTGAGCGGAGAGCAGGTACAGGCGCTAGGGAGACACCCCACTCACCATGGCCCAGAGCATGCGCGTACCATGCCAATGCCATGGTCTTGAGATCGTTGCCCCCTGCCGCTGACGGAATGAGGCAGCATCATCATATGGAGGGCTCAGCTGCGATCTCCGCTGAGCGGTGGTTCCCTGGTGTAGTAGATAAAATATACGTACAAACTTTCTGAGAAGAGGAATATCAGAGTACGTTCGTTACGTTCTAGAAAAAATAGCACAAATGTTATACTACTCACATGCCGAATCACAATAATAATTTATAAAAAATAAAACATATAACAAATCAATTTCTGGAGCCATCATACCAGTAACAGTTCGTCGCGGCGAGGATTCATCAACGGAGGAGGACGCGACGTTGGTGCCAGTGAGGTGGGCCAAACCCCGCACCCCGCATACCGAGATTCAGACGGCGGATCTGAGGGGGCTCGACCTCCTCCTACTGCCGGACTGGACTCCTTTGTTGGTGGAGATGGCATCACCGCTGCACACAGGATCCATGGCGTAGATCGTGTCGCTGCTGTGAGAAACCGGCTAGGGGCCGTCACCGCCGGGGCCGTCACCGCCGGGGCCTCGATCATGTGAGGCCCGACGTCGGTACGGTGCCGGATCTGCAGCGACTGGACGCTGCATCTCGGGCAGCGCCGGGTCTCGAGTGACTTGCTCGACGGATGGATCTCCCATGACCAGTAGGAATCGTCACCACACCCATCCTGAGGCCAGCGACTTGAACCCCTGCGCGGGATTAGTTGCACTGCAGCCGGTCACGGGGAAGGCTACGCCGCGGCAGCTTGGAGGGCCGACGTCACGGTCGACGTGACCGGACGCCGCCGTCGCGGTTGGGTGGGGATAAAGCGATCGACGGGATGGCGCACAGACTTGGGGACGGAGCTAGCTTGAAGTCCGGTGGGATCGTGCAGGCCGGTGTGCCCGCTCGACGATGGCGGCGCTCTCATCTCCGATTCAAGAGGGAAGGGAAGAGGAGGTGGCGGCGGCTACAGGCTTTAATGTTTCGTATATATACAACTAATGGGAATGGGAAGGGGAGCAACACCGTAACGGAGACCGTGTCGACGGACCATTCATTGGGATTGAGGAAGGACAACAGGCCGAGCTGTGGCAAACCCCATGCCGGCGATGAGCATACACGCATGAAGAGGCCACCGAGCCTAACCAAAACAAACAATAACTGATCAATTGCTGCATGCAAGAAAATATGATGGGGCTGCCTATTAGAAATATAACTTTCCCATATAGAAGGTTTAGATAACTACAAATTACTAATCTCATTAATAAGCTAATAAAACGAACCTGTTAGCTGGACGTCACCGAGTAGGAGGCCAAGTATCATTGAAGTTGTACTTGCTAGCCTTTGGTTTCAGGATGGCTGCCTAATGAGCATCTTGCGGACTTGCCACGGAGAAGTTTTGTGTGAATTCAGAGAGTCCAAAGCTCTGTAGAGTCGACCAGGGGGAATCTACGTGGAAGGGTCGGGGTCAGCTGGCCCAGACGACTTACTAATCGCACGTGATACCAAAAATTTTCACCAGCCTCCCACTCCATCCATTAAGAAAAAGTATTGACCCAGGTAGCCCAGCAGTCTAGCGTACAAGAGCAGCCCATCTCAGCTAACAAGCAGCCCAATTAGTGAGATGGAAGGCCTACGCAAGAGCCCAATGTTGCATGTGTTGCATGGAAGAAATGCAATGCACTTGCCAATTGGTGCCCCCAAAAACATTCCAATTGTCTCCCTCCGTTCGACTTTTCCATTCGTTGCGTTAGGCTATCCACACTCATCATCCTCTATATTCATCCTCTAAAAGATACCAATTTCCTACGCACTCATGCATACTCTATATCATCCTCTATGCCAACTACCCATCGGTGGGGCCCAAACGTCATACACAATTTCCCCATCGTCTCTCTCCCCGCCCACCTTTCCCCTCTCTTCCTCTGCTGAAGCAGAGGCACTCGGGGCAGCAGAAGTAGAGCACATGCCGCACACCGCCGCCACCGCAGCAATTTCATGCGGCGACGCTCTCTACATGGCGCTGCTCTTCCTCATGGCCACACACTCAGTCGCGGCGTAGAAATCCACCACCCCAGCCCCAGGCGCTGCGCCGCTTGCCACCACCCCGTCCGGCAACCCCCGGCAAAGAAGCCGCCCGTGCCAACCCCACTCCCACACCCATCCTCATCCCATTCCCTCATCACAAGACACTGGTGCTGGTTGCCTTCCCAAATCGAGCAAGTAGAGAGGGAGGGGAAAAGGAGAGGGAGAGCATGGGCGGCACCTGGTGGTGAGGTTTGGCGAGGGCAGCGTCAGGATTGGGCACGACGATATATGGCCTCGGTTACACCTGACAGTGGAGCAATAGTCGGGGAGGATGGCATGGGCGGGCGTGGTGGCAAGCGAGCGTGGCTCCGGCGTAGCTGAGCGCACGGTAGCAGCTTCGACGGGTGGACGTAGAGCTCAGGGCATTGACAGTGTTAGGTCGGCGTGCGTGCGTCGGTGGGTAGCTCATCGTGGGCGCGGCTATGATAGCAGCTCGGCAAGGTGCGAGTGGAGTGGCGTCGTGGCGTGGAGATTAGAATCCTTTCCCTGAGGGTTAAGGCAAAGTTTATTGCTTCTTTTTGACTTATGGATCCCGAATTTATCGTAATTTGCCTCTCTTTTCTTATTTTAGGGCCTAGTTCCTAATTCTTCCTTTTTAGTATCCATATCTTAGAGAAAACATTCTTTATAGTCACATAAACATGGACAGGGAGATACCTTGAACGGTTTTGAGAGTTTTGAGGTAAGATAGGATGTCTAGAGTTTGAGGGGAGAATTAGACGGCGTTGAGGTAGCTAAAATAATTTTCTCTTTCAATGTAGAGCACCTCATGTGTGTTTGGTATGGCCCAGTCCGGTGTCTGATGGGCTGACTCTGTACATCCAGCTGAGTCACATGTCCCACGGTCCACAACAGGAAGCTTCCTGTGATGCAGTCGGTCAGTCCTCGTGGGTCATAGATAGATTATTACACAAAGGTCGAGATCGTGCCATGTTTCTATACATTTTATTTGCAGAATTATAGAGCCCCTGATAGCTCCTCCATACTGAACCGCGTCAACGACCAAGGCGGTCATTGTTCTTCCGGGGATCTGAAGGCCGGCAGCAGAGAGTTTTGAGACCTGCGTGCAAGCATCCATCTTGTATTTCAGGTCAGTGATCGATTCTACTAACTAATGATTTCTCTACATGCCTAAGTACGACAACAAAGCAAGCGCCGCGCGGCCCTTCTTCTGTTCGAAACCTGCGCGCAAGCCTGCTTCACCTCCTTCGACTTGGAGGACAGGTTAGTCATCGATTCTGCCTGCCTTTTGCTACTAAATAACCTACGAAGCACGATATTCATGGTGGTCTGTGTAATAATTTCCTCAAATAATCCCATCTTAATTAGCTGTCCTGTCCGTATCTGAAATAACCGCGGCCGTTCTTGTCTTGAGACCTGAAGCCTCAAGGAAGGCAGCAGTTTCCCAACATGCGTCCAAGCCTCCAAATTCTTTGAGGTTAGTTTGTTTAGACGTTTAGTAGTTCTGCCTTCTTTCCCTTAGTAACCTGTATGGTCAACGGTGCTTAAGCATTGTTGCGCGATTCTGTGTACTTCCTCCCATAACTGAAAACAGAGACACTCTCGGCTCGCCAAATTTACTTAGTATAAGAAATAATATATCTTTGCGATTCATAATATACCTACTAATATTATAAACAAAACTTAGATGATGTGGAAGTCTAATTAATGAGTAGAAAATGATAACAAACCTAATATTTAGAGCAATCTGGCCAAGTCAAGGATCGAAACTGGCTTAATCAGTATCAACTTGGCCAAGTCAGGGAAAGCGGAGTAGCCTTTTGAATCCGGCTAAGCCTGTTTTGGTTGATTTCATCCTGGGACTTTTTTTTTTTGGAGAAAATAAGGCAAAACTTTTAGTTGTGCATGTATAGACAAAACTTTGCACAACCTATAATTAATTTGGATACTTGTTTGAAGGCTACATACATTTATACGTAACGGCAAATGGACTCTAGGGATTACTTCACAACAGGACATCAGTGGCTGTGAAGAAGCTGCTGTCCCAAATGCTTGAGGTCGATGAGAAGAAATTCAAACAGGAGGTTCAGAGTCTGATGAGGGTGAAACATAAAAATATAGTACAATTCCTTGGCTATTGTTCTGACACACAAGGGAAGGTATGGAAGTTTGAGGGGAAGAGCGTCATGGCAGAGGAACGACAAAGGTTACTCTGCTTTGAATTTATGCCAAAAGGAAGTCTTGATAAATACATTAAGGGTAAGTCATCCCATCTGATATGCTGCATCCGTTCTAAAATAAATCAACTTTTAAAGTTATCTTAACCAAGCAACTTTAAATTTAATCAACTTATATAGAAGACTAATATTCATGAGGATAACTATGCCATTATACCAAAAAAAACATTTTTTTGGTGTCATAATATTTATATTTTTTCTGTAATCAGTTTAACCTAGTAAGACTCTAAGAGAGTTTGAGTACTTAGAACTTAGGATAATTCTAAAAGTTATTTTATTTATGGGGAAGTATGTGGAAAATATAAACCCCGCCATCAGCCATAAGCTCCTTCACTTGAGTGCACGTTCTCAGCTTCTTTCTGGCTATTATTCTATCATCAGTAGATAAATCATTCCTAACCCTGTACTCCCTCCGTGCCATGAAAAATTGCAATTGTAGGACAGGGCACAAAAACTACGGTACTCCCTCCGTCCAACAAAAATACGCAATTCTTTGACTTTTCTGTTAAGTTACATGTGTCGACCAGTTCAACCCAAAAACTTAACCTGATGGAGAGAGGTGGAGAATTCATTTATATTTCAACACACCCCCACACATCGAGGCTCCGGCGAGAGATCTTAGCGACGGGCGAGCCTCGGGCGTGGAATAGGAGCGGCAGCAATTATTTTATTTAATTGCACTAACCAGGATTCTAACTTCGAGACCTCTAACTCGATACCATGTTAAGTTACATGCATCGACCAGTTCAACCCAAAAAAGCTTAAGCGGATGGAGAGAGGTGGACAATTTTATATGTCAACATTTTTAAAATCTAATTTGACCATTCGTTTTATTTGAATAATTTATATAAATATTATCAATTTTTTTATGACTTAATAGATCATTAAAGATATTATAATAATAACTAATTTATTTTAAAATTTACACAAATATTTTAAATAAGACGGATGATCAAATTAGATTTTAAAAAGTCAAAAATTACGTTTTTTTTTGTTGGACTGAGGGAGTAGTTGACAAATGACAAAAATTCCCTAGATATTACCGTACACAACACATTCAGGAATCATACATGGTGGGCGGAAACGTGTGGTGGAGAAACATCCACGTGTCTGTGTAATGATTTTGATTTTTTCTTTTAATGGCCATGGTGCTCTTTCTACATGTTGGCAACCTGACAAATAACTGATCCCTAGCTTACAGTACCTATGAGTGCAATTTTTTATGAGACTTTTTTTTGAACTCTAGGATTGCATTTTTTTTTTTTGAGGGTCGGAGGGAGTATATATGAAACATTCATCATGTTCCTATATTTTCGCTTGCAATGGTGGATGAAGTTGTAGCATTTTTTTTTTATAATAGTGACTTCAAGTGTGCTAATATCTCCCTTGAAAAATAAAATACAAATAGACCTGTCCTCCACTTTACACAGATGCAACCCAAGGACGACTTGATTGGAAGACACTCTATAATATAATCAAGGGAATATGTGAGGGTCTACATTATCTTCATGAAAATAATATTGTTCATTTAGATCTTAAACCTGCAAATATATTGTTGAATGATTACATGGTGCCCAAAATTGCTGATTTTGGCATCTCAAGGTGCTTCGATGAAAATCAAACCCGAGCTGCAACATCAATGGTTTATGGAACACTTTAAGCTGGCTGCATCTATCTCTGAAAACTCACATTTTATATGTTGCATTAAGTTCAGTCTAAGTTGCTCAGAGTTTTTGTGCAGGGGATACATGACACCAGAATTCTATAACGAAGTAATTACAATTACATTCAAATCAGACATATATAGTCTTGGCACGATGACAGGACGTAAGGGGTATCCAGACATTGATAACGTAAGAATTGTCTGTCCTGACAAAGGACCATTCATCCTGACATATTACACTATTACAATTTTCAGTTTATATATGATTGTGAAAGTGAACTGCACCTAGAAATAGAAGAAGAGGGTCCAAGCATATCCACATCTAGAAATAGTCAGGGTCCTAGAAATATATTTTCTTTAGACACGGTTAGTAATCATAACTGCATCTAGAAACGGCCGTATTCTATTAGAATTTCCATAATATACGGGCTATGGCTAGAAATAGACATTAGCCTAACCATACTACAGACCGCCCCAGAAAGAGAGTATATGAGCCTCGTGGCCGTAATCATCCCTAAAAAGACGACTGAAATCATTCACGCGTACACCCTCATGCAATTGGAATCACGGGACTGGAGTGGCACCCACAAACTAGGGATCAAACCGGAACGAAAATATTTTGAACTGACCGTTTTGTTTTTTTTATATTATGATATTGTTTTCTATATTATGATACCTTTTCCAAATTTCCCCAAACATAAAAATTTGTCAGTTTCGATTACTTTCACAACCATTTTCTACCAGTTTTGCATCATATAATTGCTAAAATATAGAAATATCATGAACCGACCGTTTTTGTTTTCTATATTGTAATATCCATCCTTACCCACAAGAACTTTCCACATGGGTCCTGCTATCTGTCATGAGCCTTTTCTTCTTATCCTCCACTCTCCCATCCATATCTCTCTTCTCTCAATATATCTCTCTAGTGCCCTAGATATCAATTTTTGCTGTGTAAAAACGTTTTATGTATGGTAGTTTAAGCAGGTTGTGTGCATGTACTACAAACTTGAACTTGAGTGAACGATGCTAGGAAGTAGATATTGATCTACCGGTGCAAAAACTCATGATTGAAAATTTGACATCATACATTTCTCCAAACATTTAGTTCAGGCTGTACATTGTCTTTATGAACATTGTCTTTTTTTTATGAGATTACACGGTATAATGCAGACGCTCAACACGCATGCTTAACTCTATGAATATAGGCACGCAAACGCTACCCCTATGAGCACCTTCGAAGGATTGAGCCAGCAAATCTTGAAGTTCACAAAATCACCACAGGCGCCTCGCTGTCGACGGGGACAGCCCCTGCCACTTAATGCATAGCCCCGGAAAATCCTGAAATAAATCTAGGATAATGTGTCGCACCCAGAATTTGAACCCTGGGTGGGAGCCCCCCAACTAATGACGTTTGTCATTGCACCCAGAATTTGAACCCTGGGTGGGAGCCCCCCAACTAATGTCTTAAGTGACCTATAGCAATAGTTAACAATTATAAGGCAAGTAGATATACAGAAAACACATAAACAGAAAAAAACCACATAGAATGACTATTTTTGGGTAGGTCATTTCCTTGTTATTAATTTGACTGAATGTTAAAATTGAACTCTTCTTTTTTTAAAAAAATATTTTATCTCTGCTTTTAAGAAGTCAATGTGATCCATGATTCTATAGGGTTGTTGGTATTTGTTATGCCCACGAAATATTGAAGATGAATAATCCGCAAGCGCACGGATACCGTTGTAGCCTTCACCGGAGGGTTTTAAATATCGTATCCACAGGGGAAACGCGTGTGAGGGAGACTAAGATCTAATCTTAACCCGAGTAGCACAAGACCTAAGAAGGTTAAAAGTATAGAGATGATTACTAAGATATCTAATCCTTACTCGTAGTAAACTTGCCTTCTACTGTTCTATCTGGGGACATCACATAGGGAGAAACACCAACAAAAGATGATTCATCTAGAGATAAATCCCACGAGTCCTACAGACGGGATGGGGACTACAAAGGATCAACGACACCGAACTAGTTGATTAAACAACCAACTAGAGGCTATCACAGTCGTGATCTACCACCAGTCCGGAATATAGGATGAATCTAACGAGATACCCGAGCCTAAGCACCACGCTTACACTACAAATATTACTTTAACCTAATGCACTAGATTAAAGTACTCAAAAGAGACTCGCAGATCAGAAGAACAATATAAACAATAATGCTTACTAAAAGATGAAGTAGATTACCAGAGTAACTCCAAGTGTAGGTTAACTTCCACCGAGGTACAAGTTGTAGAGGTAGCACCGACAGGCCGGCACCTCCTCAGGTTCCTTCCCTCTCTCTATCTCTCTTATTCTAAAGACTAGATCTAATGAGATCTAATCCCTCTTGAATACTAGCTCATCTAGTTCTAGTTCTAGTCTAGACCTAGGAGGAGACTCAGGGCCTCAGCCCTATTGATAATGATTGATAATGAATTTGGGTTTCACCCGGGCGGGGGTCTCCTTATATAGCCCTAGGCGATGCACGACAGCCCTTGGATCAAACCGACCTTGAGCAACGGTGTAGATCTCTTCTTAATGGCGGTTGTGAACCGACCTTCGAAACAGAGGCTGACAGGGGGCCCCACGGCGGCGGCCGCCGCCATGCCCTAAGTGGGCCGCCGCCTGGCTCTGCCAGGTGGGCCCCACCTTCCTTACGGTGCTCTCTGGTCTCTTCTAGAATGTTCTAGTGTAGGTTCCACGTTGGGTTACGTCACGGATACGTCTTTATGTCGTAGGGCTTGCAAACTCTTGGGCGTTTTCCTGTTTAATCCCTGAAAATATATAAATCACCAAAACTCGTGGAATTATGTCAGTAAAGCCCTTATACTATGTTGATATTCATTTTAAGCCCTTATTTCAGTTTTTGAAAGCCTATATATTTTATGCTATAAGAGATGTCAACAAGGGTTACCAAGTACAAAAATGAAACAAAAGCGCTAAACCCATTACAACACTTAGGCAAATTCTCATGCATCTAGTGTGGAGTTATATGTCACAAACCAGTTGATTACGGCGTGACACGTGGCGTGGCGCGCCATAGGCGGCGCGCCCGGCGTTGGGGTGGCGGCGGCGGCGGGCGCGGGGGGGCCGGCGGCGGCGGCGCGGCTGCCCGGGCGGCGGCGCGCGCGGTGGCGGCAAGGCGGCGGGCGGCGGTGGTGGCGGCGGTGGCGGGGGCGGAGGCGGCACGCGGTGGTGGCGGCGGCGGCGAAGAGGAGAAAAGAGAGGAGATAAATTTCTTTATTGCTTGTTACCCCGAAAGATTACAGACCCCTTACTTATATAGCCCGTCTAGTGGGACCCGTAAACCAATCAAACTCTCTAAAAGGTTTCCTTATAGATTGGAATACCTTTTACAAGCAATCCTATTTATTTTCCTAATAAGGGTCTTCCTTATAATTTGAAATATCCCCTTGCACACCAAAAAGCCTAAGATAATCCTAGCCAAATTCCATCTTTATTTCCTAATTAATTTCTGAATAATCTGTGGAAGGGGGGAGGTGGTGGCGGCGGGCGCGCCGCCCCGGTGGCGCGATGCCCACCCCCTTGGACCGTGTGGGCCTGTTATCCTAGGCCCTATTTCTGGCACATGACATCTCCCCCCCTCCTCCTCCTTCTTCGGCCAGGTGCGTCCTCACGCTGGATGAATGTCCATTCTGTGACGCCTAGGGAAAGATCTGTAGCACTTTTGTCATGATGAGCTCAACCTGTAGAATCGGCTTCCCATGAACCGGGTTTTGCGTAATCATGTTCTCCCAGGTTCGCAAGGTAACTCCAAGAGGTAGTGGAGGTTGCCGATGTAGCCATAGTAGATGTACTGATGGATGGCGTGTCCTTGCTGTGTTGCCGTCTGTCGACGAGCCTCAAGCAGAAGCTCCCTCGGAACTCCCGCCACAAGGTGCTGATGCACCATGTCGCGAGGCGGACTCTCTAGGAATAAGAAGCGATCGTTTGACGGAGGAGTGACCAAGAGAGGCAGTCGGCGCCAAATTGTGATGTCATGGCGAGTAGGGGGCGTTGTTGCGAGGTTCGGCATTGTACTGTACATGAAGGAGCCAACGTCGAACATGGACGGGGAGAGCTGATGTGTTCCCCGCTCCGCATCGTAGCTGATGTGGACGTTGTCGATGGTGAAGAAGAGGCGGTCCATGCCGTCGAGGAAGACGACCTGAGATGGGCCGACGTGGTGGCGCCGAGGCCAGATGCCGCCTAGCAAGATGGCGGTTGGAGCTGCTGTAGTCGGCGGTGTCGTGTAGGCGCCCAGGGCGATGAAGTTCGTCCTGCGAACCCCTCCCTAAAGTAGAGCCTACACGGGTCCGGTAGTAACGCTGAGGACACCGGAAGGTAGAAGCGGCCGTCAAAGAGGAGGAGGCCATCCTCCACCGTCCAGGCCGGTGCGGCGGCGCCCGTGGTGACGGGGAGGGCGATCCGTCACAGGTGTTGGTCCTCCAATGTCGCCTATCGTAGCTAGACGAAGACGGCTGTCGATGTGTCATAGAGGTCCAAGGCACTAGCATGCCGTGAACGTTTGGCCAGCCCTAGGGCGAAGCTCCGAACGCCCGCGAAGATGCCCGATCTGAGGAGGCCGGGTCTGGAGGCGCCTATGTCGGTGCGCGGTGGAGGCGCCGGTGTGAATGTCGTGGCATTGCCGTTGCGGTACTACTATAGCTCGTTGGTGGCAAAGTCCCATGTCACCCTTCCCAGGCTTGCCAGCCAGGGCATGCCAAGGATGACGTCAACGTCATGGCCCACGTGCATGACATAAGCGTCGATGTCGAAGACGTCCGCATCGATGTGAAGCGGCACGTCGAAGGTGGACGCGCGGCATGTCGAAGTTGCGCCGGTTCCCGCGGTGATCAGCACACATACAGGCTGAGTCTGCAATCCCGTTGTGCTCACCACATGAGAGTCGATGTAGTTGTGCGTGGCTCCCGAGTCGACGACGATGTTGACGCCAGTCCCTGAGATGATGCCGACGAGGTATAGGGAGTGTGCACCACGTACCGGGGAGTTGGGGGTCCCGAATAGGGCCCTGAGGTCGGCGCCGTCAGTGGCGACGTCGTCCGCGGTGGCGCCCTCCTGATCATCGTTGTAGTCGTTGAAGACCGTGATGTCGAAGAGGTGCTTGCACTTGTGACCGTGTGTGAACGGCTCGTCACAGTTGAAGCACAGTCCGGCCTTGCGTCGCTCCGTCATCTCCTCCGGTGTCAGCCGTTTGAACGGCCGAGTTGATGTTGCAGCTGATGATGGTGGTGGCGCCGTCGGTGTGGTCGCCACAGGCAATGGCGCGGGTGCCTTACCCCGCTGCTATGATGGCTTGCCGGAGTTGTAGAGGATGGTCAGGCGGCGCTCGTATGCCCTGGCGAGGGACATGGCCGTGTCCATGTCCTTAGGATCTTGTAGCTCGACGTCCGTCTTCAGCGGTTCCCCCAGTCCTGCTGTGTAGATGTTAACTTGCCGCTTGTCGTCGAGGTGTCCTGCACGTGCCACGTGCGCCAGGAATAGCTCCGTGTACTCATCTACGGTCCCTGTCTTCCTCAGCGATGCTAGTTCACCCAGCGGATTCCGCCTGGTAGCTGGGCCGAAGCCTTCGTTGACGTACTGGGCGAAGCTCGTCCAATCTATTAGCGCCTTCTCCTGGGACAGCCTCATGTACCACTGTTGTGCTCCTCCTATGAGATGGTATGAAGCGTACCAGACTTGCTCTGTGGCTGGCGTACCTTGTCCCCTGAAAAATTGCTCGCAGCGGTTCAGCCATGGTAGGGGATCGTCCTTGCCATCGTATGTCGGGAAGGGACAGCTTATGCGGATGAGGTGCCGGGCCTAGAAAGTGCTCGGCGGAGGGAGGGTGGGCGGGCGGCGCATGCGCTTGTCCGCGCGACGGCCGCAGCTCAAGGAAGTTGGCCATCATCTTCTCCTGCCCGGATCATTGATAGACGCCTTGCCCCCGTCCGTTTTTTGCCTTGATGAAGGCGCGACGGAGTCCTCCATGATCGATCCTCCTTCGGCTTGATTCATCATCTTCTCGGAACTCGATCGGGCGAGCGTGTTGAGGCGGGTGGTCATTGATCGGGTCAACATCTTCTTCGTCGGGCGTCCATGGTGGTGGGTGGATCGTAGTGGCCTCCGGATACCAGCTGCCACAAACCGTTTCTGGCGTGACACGCCTTGATGAAGCGAAGCGGCGGGCGGTCGCGCTAGCAGGCGGCGCAAAATAAGAAGAGGAGAAAAGAGAGGAGATAAATTTCTTTATTGCTTGTTACCTTCTTTACTTATATAGCCCTGGGCTTAGTGGGACTTGTAAACCAAGCCTCTCTCTTTAAAAGGTTTCCTTATAGATTGGAATACCTTTTTACAAGCAATCCTATTTATTTTCCTAATAAGGGTCTTCCTGTAATTTGGAATATCCCCTTGCACACCAAAAGCCTAAGATAATCCTAGCCAAATTCCATCTTTATTTCCTAATTAATTTCAGAAGAATCGGCGGAAGGGGGAGGAGGGAGGTGGCGCCGGCTTCTTCGTGGCTCAAGTTATCCTGTCCCTGGTTCCGGGGTGACATTATAAATACTAGGATTCCCCTAAGAAAGAATGCAATAATCATAAGAAAGAGTTTCATCTTATCATCTTATCATGATAGAGACATGAGCCTAATAGATATAATATAAATACCAGTTCATCATTTTGTGTGAGGAATAAAATGTCCTAAATAATATATTAACTCACTCGGATCCCGTGTCTTTGAAGTGAAGTTGCGTGGACTGTTTGGGAAAAACAACTTCTTCCTACGTGGTCGCTGAATAGTGAGAAATGTCTATAACGCCCTCCTGTTATTTTTTTTTGTCTTTATTTTCTTTCTCACTTTA
This sequence comes from Hyparrhenia diplandra, assembly GCA_015847255.1. Taxonomy (NCBI): domain Eukaryota; kingdom Viridiplantae; phylum Streptophyta; class Magnoliopsida; order Poales; family Poaceae; genus Hyparrhenia; species Hyparrhenia diplandra. The sequence continues at coordinate 8,753 of JADLZK010001521.1, read as the reverse complement.
TTTTCCTCCTCATCCTTATCTTCACGGGCCAAGAGCCAACGGAGTAACGGACGCACGCTTTCTTGTATTAAAAAAAAAAAAAAAAAACAGACGGACGCCTTCTCGTCGAAGAAAAACAGAAAAAAAAGAATAAAGAAAAACACGGAGATGCCTAGTAAATTTCTTTATCCTTGCTTGTTTCACCGTTCGTCTTCCTGGCAGCTCCGTGCGCACGAGGATCCACAGAGAAGGTGCGCGCCTGCGCCAGTTATATACGCAGCTCGCCATCGCGTTCGTCAAGGGGCCACCTCGCCGCCGGTGGGACTCATGGCGGCAAGCCAATCCACGGCCGCCATGGATGATCTTTAAACCTCGTGCCCGCGACCATTTCCTTATACCACGACGCAGCGGGAGGCCGTGCCTGGAATACCTTTTTTGCGGCGGTGGATCTCGCAATCGGGCCCTATTTATTTTCGTGACCCTAATAACGGGTCTTCGCGGCTTATAATTTGCCGGCTATTGCGCAGGCCTCACGGACGGACGGCGGCGCGGAGCCGCGACCTCGTGTCCACCGCTCGCGGAAAACGATGCCCGTAACGATAATCCCGGCCCGGGGCAATTCCATCTTTAGGCGCATTTCGCCCATCCCGGTAATTTCTCAACTGAATGTCTACGGAGTCTACCATATATATCAGGGAAGGTATTAATAGATCACTAATGATCAAATGGGTGGAGGGCTGCGCACGACGGTGGTGTAGCTGCAGGTGGAGGTGAGCAGTCGGAAGGGAAGAGGACGGGGTGGAGCGGGCAGAGGGAAGAGGCCGTCGGTAATAATATTTTTCCGGCAAACGGATTTCCTGGCACATGACACGGATAAACATGGATACTTATATGGTAAGTTCATATGTGTCTATTCTAACTTTTTCTTATGTTATGAGATTCATAACAAGAACATTAGTTTTCCATTTTCTTTAATGAACCCTACCTTATGGCAAATGTCATTCTTAGGTACTTACGAATTGGAGTACTAGGTTTGGAAACATACCAGGAGACCCACGGTTGGAACATGTAAAAGCATGTGTTGAGATGGGCATAAAGTGCATTGATCTTAATCCACAGAAAAGACCGATTACACAACATATAATTGACATGCTTGTTGACATGGATCATACATATGGTTTTAATGAAACTGACTTCTGCACTTCATCGGCAGCACATGTAAGTTTACTCATGGCACATATAGCCTATGCTTGAATACCTTATATCTCAAAATAGAAGGATTAGTCAATAACTGTTAATTTCTTTTAGGAATTAGGAGGGACTAGAGGTCGCTGTCGGTCTATATATAATATATAAGTTATTAAAAAAGGTTTACAAGGTGAAGAGACCTGTGATCAATTTTCTATCTCAAGGGTATTCAATATAGTTGTAAATTGATTGTCTCATGCCGATTCAATGAATTATCATTGAAAATTCAATAGTTAGAAATTAAAAGTTGTTGATGTCTTTTAATTATTAAGACTTTTATCAAATCTTTTGAGACATGTCCTGGGTTTTATGATCATCGGGAGTAATTATCATCTTTTCCACCAGGATCCTATTCCTTTAACGAGACTATGCTTATATCTACAGGTGTTGGATGTCTACCCGCTTGATATTTGGTTTCCCTTCGAGTCAGACAAGGTCATTAAATGTCCTGTTACCCTAATCAATAAGACAGATGATCTTATTGGTGTCATGTGTGCACCAATCAGCCTAGGTGCAAGTTAGGCTTTCCATTTGTGTGGGAGCAGCCGGAGGATATAAAGGACGGCGACCATATATCATCAATTTTCATAAGGTTGGAGCCACATTCTAGCGTGACCATTTACATGACTACGAGGAAGGAAGAGCAAGCCCCACTAGAAGCTGCAGGCAAAGGTATGTTCAACGTGGTGATGGTCGCCACAAAGTCAGAGGACGACCTTGGACGTTTGGATCAATATTGGAACCATGGTACATGGAGGAAGGACAAGTCTGAGGACCCATTGAGACGAGCCAAGGAGTTCGGTACCGTGGTGCATCTAGTTACAGTGAGGGCTGCTGTAACCAGTGACCCAGCAAAATGGCAGGAAGTACAGGTAAGTCGAATTGATGGGCCATATAATTAAATTATATATTCGAACTACATAAATATATGTACGTACATGTGCCATTATAAGTCGTCGGTTCCAGTGTGGTAACGTGCAGGCGGTCTAATAAGGGGGTCGGTTGCTATTTGGTTGTACCAGTCAATACAAGCAACACCGTACGAGAAGCGTAGTGGTATCAAATGCATGGATGTGCACCCAACCAAAACATGGTAAATATATACTCCATCATACCCTTCCTTGGTCTCGCTGGACAACTCTCGTTTGCATTCGAGTACTTGATTGGATTTAATTAGACCGATGGACTCTAATTAATTGGGTGTGCACACCACAGGTTGTTGCTGAGCTATGAATTGTCAAGGAATGTTTACATTTGGAACTACGAGACAGAGGTATGGATGCTAGTACTAGACCTCCATCATACCCTTCCTTTGTTATATCAAGATGTTTGTCATGGGTCATTAATTATTAAGGTATTTGAGTTATAACTTGATGAACTTTTGGCATTTTCAATGATAAGCAGGAAAGCATCATGAAGTTCAAAGTCAAATATTTGAAAGAACAAACGTATACTCTTTATATTTCATCGATCAAATTTATGGCTGGAGAGCAGTGGTTCGCAGTTGGGGATCATAGAGGGGCTGTCCATGTCTACGCCTACACTAGCTTGGGTGCTGAAAACGACAAGGTCAAGGAATTTGAAGCTCACGATGGCAACGTCAATTACATGGCTATTTTCCCGAAGCATACATTGCTGCTGACAGCGTCTATAGATGCTATCAAAGCTCTGGGATTGGAGTCAGGGCTGGACATGCGCTAGAGTAATCCACACGCCCAATCGTGTTTATTCTCTCACGGTTGGCCCAAGGGATGCTAGCACTTTCTTCGCTGCCAGCATTTTTTATAGTAGCACTCGTGATTGGGAAGTAGAGGTTTGTTTGGCTCCTCATTTTTTTAATATATAAATCAAGTGTTGGTCGACGGTGATTACCGTTTGGTGACGATGATTGTCAACCAAAACCAGTTTTTGGAAAGCAATCGTCGACCAAATTTTGTTTTCTTATGGCGATTTTGTCCATTATACACATTTTACTGTAGCATGCATCTTTTCTACCTGAACACTGTAGGTCTGGGATATTCATTCTCCGGATGCCATCGCCACATTCGAGGGGCGGAAACCTATTGCTCTTTACAGTGATGGTCATTGGGACTTCCTGGCTTCTTGTTCTTCTGATCGTAGTACCAGCTCTCTCAATGCACTAAAGGTATAATAAATACTCCCTCCGGATCGTAATTAGTAGTCGTTCTCCGACTTTGCTCGATGAGCAGAAAAGAAGTAGTTCGTAGGTGCTTGGGGCTGTTTTGGACGTTTTTGCCCCTACCTAACCCCTTACTAAATACGTCGCCTCGATTTTGCTGCTCGCTGCTGAGCCAAAAAAAATAGCATTGCATGTAGGATTTGACCTCTGGACCTCCAACATCCACATCACAGTCTCAGGACACGTCCCCTAACCAATCAGCCAAAGAGATGTTTGTTATTAGCATGAACCCATCTCTCTATTTATTAGGGCAACCATGGAAAAAATTACCCATAATGAATCACTCCTTGGTAAGCGTAATTCTGTCATAAACGACCTCTAATACCATTACGGAGGGAGTATATATAACTAGTGGATTCCCCGCGCGTTGCCGCGGGTATGAAGGAGAATTCTATGAGTTATAATATTACTGTCACCCTCCTATTCTTTTTCTTTCTCTTTTTCTCTTTTTTATTTTCTTTTTTTTTTTTTTATACCAACAAGTCTCACTTATAATTTTATCAAAATATATCCATATGAGATCTTGTTTTAAAGGATTTATTAAAATAAATTTAATGGTGTAATTAGAATTTGATTTATTTTTTTTGGTTCAAGAGTTGTAACCCTTTTTATGCCCATAGACATGTGGGACATATTGATAATGTGGCACAAGGAAGGGTTAGTGGGCTGATGAGGTGGCATGCTAGTTGAATGATAGTGGGATGGTGAGGTGGCGTGCTTGCATGTCGAGAGAATTAACTAGTGAGGTTTGTAAGCATAAGTTTTATAGATGTGGCATATGCTATTCCCTAGAGTAGTATTGAACATTAATTATGTCACATGTATAGTGAATAGTGATACTCACATGCACTACTATTTGTCGAATTAGATATGGGATATGCAGACAAAGAAACACGTTCACACACTTCGCTGCTCAGAAACCTGGAGGTCGAAGCTTGTCAAACTTGCTTGCCACCCAACTCTTCCAATACTGGCTGGCATCATGGAAGGATCTAACGTGCGTCATATTGTCTCGTGGGATGTTAGGACCTACAGGTAATTATTATTATTAATTGCTCCTCAATCAATTCTAGGGGACACGTGACGATGCACCGAATTCATCTTCTCCCATCCCGTGCCTACAGTTCCGTAGATGAAAAAAAATTGTTGTCGTTTATTACAACCTCCAGTCCAAAGCATACTATATGGGTATATGGATATGCAGCGACCAATCTTCCTGTAAAAGGGATAGTCGTGCACTTCTTTCAACCGATGACTCTTTTCTACTTCCTCCATCTTCATTCAAAAAAAAGTGCAAACATAGTCAAATTTAAATTATTCTTGAAAACTTTTATTAATAAAGCAAGACGCTATAAAAGAAGTGATATTTTGCACAAATTTTTGAATAAGATGAATGGTCAAACTTGATAAAAAAAGTCAAACGACTTAAAATTTTGGAGGGAGAAAGTAGTATATATCACAATGGATTTCATGAGCACATACAACTCATTACACATACATCGCCAAATTTGCGAATTTATCCCTTGTGACAAGGACATGTTGGGATCAGATGCAGTTTGGTCATCTCCATCTATGGATTTGATTAGTCTGTCAACCTGGGCTCTCACACGGTTAGAATCTTAAATGATAAGCTTCTCTCGATCTGTGAAGTTTCTCTTTATCAACCTGTGCTCTCACACGGTTATCAATTCTAGGCATGCTTTGGTTTTCCAATTACTCCATTATAAGCACTTGGATATACTTGATGATGGTCATGCTAACCAAACCAAACACACTTCTTAGAGACAGGATAGGAACCGAGGCATTTCCTCAAATCAGGGAAATCCTTGCTCACAATTCAAAATTTCAAACAAAGCTAGGAAACCAAACAAACAAGCTTGATCAGGCACATCATTATACTCTAATTGTTAACACCGTAATGTCTTCTTTACTGTGGGGATGGGCAAGTGTTTCTGTTATGTTTCCTAGATGCTAATACAGTATAACTAATGGTGGTCTCCTATAATTACATAATAGGGTTATGAAAAGTGTTGAACTTCTTATCGATGGTTTATTTCCTACGATGATATTCGATTTCGTGGAGGACATAACGAGGTAATAATTCTTCCTAGTAACATTGTAATTAAATCAACTAAATTCTATGTAGCATGTTTCCTGCAGTACTATATTGTGTATGTGAAGTAAAGACAGTAATCCCTAAAATGCTTCTCTCTTGTGTCATGGTTTATAGTTTAAAAACGTCATCTTGACATTGGATTAATTCCTTATATATTACCAGCAAACATTCACATTTATCTTATACTCCCTCCGTCCCAAAATAGATGTCATTCTCGTTTCCCGAGAAGTCAACGTTTTTAAAATACCGGCAATTATATATTAAAATATATAAATATTTATGGTAAGCAATAAGTATCATCAAAAAGATCTTTAAATCTAGTTTTTTAACAAATTTATTTGGAGATTTAAGTGTTCCATGTATTTTCTACAAACTTAGTCAAAGTTGAGAAAGTTTGACCGGCACGCATCCCATAACGTCATCTAATTTGGGACAGAGGGAGTAGACATATTCTGCAGTTTAGAATGATTAAGTGGTGTGTTTTACAAACAGTAGAAAAGAACTGAACTCATTGTGCCTATTAGATATGTTTTTCTCTTTTTATCTAACTCCTCAATTCCTGACATTCGCAATATTTAATTATTATGTATAGACTTGTGGTCTTCTCCCGTAAAAAGATATCAATTATCGAAATCAATGTGGCTACACTACTGAGCGGTCAATCATAGTAATTATGGGCAACACTCTTGTGAGATATACCCCAAGACAAGAGTCCGCGCACAGCATATGGATTTTATTTGTGGATTTTTTTTTTTTGCCAAATCTCAAACGCAATGGCTTGGAGATCTTGAAACACATATCAAAAGGAAGGGAGATCATGAAAACGGCCACTTATATACGGCCACTTATAGCACAGTGGGCTTTTTCACAAGAACACTACTCTCATTGTCTTTTGGATGCAATTAGTTTTTTGAGAGCTGTGAGCACACCTCTTTGGCTCCTGGCAGACTAGTGAATGCAGTGTCCTTTCTTTCAGTTATATTGTTCCACTACCATATATTTGGATCCTATGAAGCTTTAGTCTATATAGTATATACCTCCATTTGTTTTGGAATACATTCCTTCTGTAATCTGTGCCGCGTTACATCGATCTCATGGTGTTCTGGTTATAATCCTAGGTGATATTGAGGTTCCAATAATGAACTGTGGACTGCTGTGTATTGCAATTGTAACATGCTAACAATCTTTAAATCCCCTTTCATTTGGATGGACAATTATATTCCAAGGAATAAAGGAAACACGTTCTCTTTCATGTGAACATTAAGCTGGTCTTGTGTAATAATTAAGTTTCATAAATCACTCGCTAGACCAAGCAATTAAACTGAGATGCATTTTTTTTTATACAGAGCACTAGCTAACAAACTTGCAAATTTGTGTTTTCTGTGCAGTATGCTTAGTAGCAGCGTACGTTGATAGATATTAAGATGATTGTAGTGACAGTGGAGCACGTGACAGCAAACTAGCGGTGAACCGGTCAATTTTGTGTTTGTCGAGAGAACTGAGAGATGTGATAACAGCAAATTAATAAGGTGCTGATCAAATGGCATTGCATCCACTCGTATGTTAGAACTATTCCATTTTTTGTTTGAGAACTGGCCGGTATAGCCATGTGCTGATCGACCGAGGGATGCCCGTGGGCGCGACAGCAAAGAAGCGGAGGACGCGAAAAAGCAGAGGTGGCCTCCAAGTCCAAGCCATGACGCGCTGCGTGAGTTGCCCAATTGATCTGCCCCTGCAAGTGGGCACTGCGTGGTTGTGCTCTCTGATCCTCTGTGGAGTGGAACAGCCGGCGAGACGTAGGCGTGTGGTGTGACTTCTGTTGGCGTGACGGAGCTGAAATCCATGATGGATCAAGTCGTATGTCTTGCTCCTGGCCTCTATCTCTCTTCCAGCCGAACGAACCTCCTGTGATCAACGGTGAGTAGCGGCGGCGGCCGTCCGCCCGTCGTCGCCGTGAGCACCGAGCGGCCGTTGTGATCCGATTCACGGATGGAATGTTTGTGCGGCAAGCCCCGGCACCGACCGTGACATTTCGGCCTTCTCCTTTGGGCTGTGGGCTCTCGGCTCCTGCGTAGGCCTGCCATGCATTTTACAAACTGGGCTGCATGTTATGTTTAGCTGGAAGCGGTTTTTTTTTTTAGGGGCACATGCACCCACACTGGTGGACTACGGGATCACGCATTGTGATCCGTCTTAAGACACTTCTCGAGCAGTGTGCATTGAGAAGTGTGCTAGCACGGATCTAATCGTATCATGTGGTTCCACAATGTGGGTGCATGTGCACCTGGAGTGTAAATTTAACTTCGATGTTTAGGCGTGTTGGGCTGCCGTTGGTGATGGGCAGCCAGTCAACAACGTATCTATTTTTTCCGGTGAAGTCATGGCTACCGTTGTTCGGCGGATAACATTCCGCCGACCACCCGACCCACGGCCCAAGCCCGCTAAACCCGTCCCAAGCCCGCTAGAAGCCCGCATCGGCGACGGATCTCGCCCCCGGCTTCGCCCGTCGCCGCCGCTTTAGGGTTTCGGCCGTCGCCGTCGCTTTAGCGTTGAGGGCTCCCGCCTCCGCGACCTCCCCTCCCCACCATTCCTCCCCGGCCATAGGCCGGCCCAGGCTGGCCGACGTCGACACGGGCGGCGGCAAGCGGCTCGGCCGGCGATGAGCTTCGGCGGCGGCGGGGCCCGCCGGCTCGGTCGGGAGAGACCCATCCGGCCGGGTGGTCGGGGCGGGGGGGAGCGGGGCTGCTGCCGAGGCCGGAAGACGACGCCCCGCCGGAGGTGGAGAAGAAGGCCGTCGCCGTCGCCGGAGCGGGTTAGGGTTTCGATTTGTGAAGCAAAGAGGGGAGGGGGGGGGGCCGCCGCGGCGCCCTAGGGCTCGCCGGAGCTCGGGCGAGCCCCTAGGGCGGCGGCGGCGCGGCGGAGGCGGTGGCGGCGGGGCGCGTCGTCGTCGCAAGGAAGAAGAAGACGGGCGTCGGGCGGGCTTCGTGGGCCGTTACGTGGGCCTCGGGTCGGCGGTTAACACGCCCCACCGTTGTGGGCTCTTTGAATGTTTCGATGGGATGTCGGAGGTACAGCTTGATCGATCAAGGCGTTTGTCAGGAATGGCTGTGAGCACGAAAGGCTCAGGTTACAGAACGCCAGGTACTGCCGCCGAGCCAGGATCCGAAGACCTTGCTTCAAGTGCTCTGTTTTTGCTCTGCTTCCTCGGCC
>JADLZK010001520.1:0-66587 GCA_015847255.1 Hyparrhenia diplandra | reverse complement strand
TTTCAAACGGGAAAACATTGTACCGGCGCTCACAAAGGGCCCCTCGGTGACACTAGTGCCAAATGCACCGAGGGCTCGGCCCCCTCGCAAAAACGCGTGGCGTCACGCCGACGGGCGTTTGCCACCGTCGGCGTCAACTACACCGGGGCTACCTAAACTACCCTCTCGGTGAATTTTATTTTTAAAAACTTGAAAACATTATCTCTTTGGCGCCCGTCGGGAAAGGTGCTCGGTAGGTTAAAAATTAAAAAACCATGGACCCCGCTTCTACCGAGGGCGGCTCACGCGCTCGGTGTAATATGGTTGTGTCACCGATGGGCACCGGTGCGCTCGGTGAATCGACCATATTACACCGGCGCTATTTCACCGAGCACTACCCTCGGTGTACCCGGCAACATGGGGTCATGGGATGTGTAACGAAGCTTCAAGAACATGGGTACACTCGCCTACATTCTCCTTTTTGTTGATGACAGCTAAAAGTTGGAACATGCTTGATGATGTTGCGGGATTTGTTGCAAACCAGGCTCGGATGAACCAAAATGATGTGGTAATTTCGATATGTTAATTTGTCGCGTAGCTTATACCTAGAATTGATGTGGTACTCTAGAGATGTTCTCATATTTTTTTTTTCCAATAATTACAGGTTCAACTGTATGACTTAACCTACACGCTGGTTGTAGTTATGGATCCATTCTTACCCGGACAATGTCTCGATTGGGTTATGTTTGGACATGGGCTAATCAATACCAACGCGCACTCTGAGATGGATATCGGGCAAAGGTGGTTGCCCGTAAGATTGGAGATCCAAATGACATGTCCAGTAGCGGTTAACCGTCGTCGATGAGACCATGTCGTCGTAGTTGTGAAGCAAAGGAGGATGTATTAGTGAGAACGTTGGTCTACATTTGGGAGATCACGTGCACTTCAGATCGGTGACCTACATTTCACTCATTTTTTGGCTAGAAGGCCAGTAGCGATGAACTTGTAGTGAAGTTGTAGTACGTGACTTGTTTTATGTGACTTCTAGCTGTATGTGACTTGTTTTAAATTATGCACTTTAAATTATGTAAGTTTGTATGGATGTGATATATATGTGACTTGTTTTAAATTATGTAAGTTTGTATGGATGTGATATATATGTGACTTGTTTTAAATTATGCAAGTTTGTATGGATGTGAAAATTATGTGACTTATTTTTAAATTGTGTTTGTCTAGGTGGATTGAAAAAAAATAAGGTCATTGTACCGAGCGCCATGGAATTGGCCCTCGGTAGAGTGACCATATTCTACCGAGCACCAATACCGGCTCGGTAGATTTGACGGCGAGGGCGCCGTCGTCGGCGGTTGGCGCCGGGGCGTCAACGCCACCGAGGGTGCCTCTTTGCGGAGAGATGGCGCTCGGTGGAGGCGGACTCTACCGAGGGGGACATGGTACCGAGGGTGAGGCTCTCGGTAGACTATCCTCTACCGAGCTATATTTCTCGAGAGAGGAGCTCTCGGTAGAGAGTGACTCCACCGGCGCGTGCCGGCCGTTGGGCGCTCGATACACGTTTGGCGCTTCGGTGGAGGCTGACTCTGCGGTAGTGACGTGAAGTGACTGTGTTGACCGAGTCAAGACGGCAGACATGCAAGTCGAGTGGGAGTACTAGGGACCCATACGGGGTACGCTACTTGTGGCCCGGTTTGGTGATTTGGGTCTCATTGGTGGCGGGTTTCATGGGTTTGTGCCTAAAAAATCAGGCGGAGGTTCCAAGGTGGAAGGACAACACGTGGTGGCATCGAGGAGTTCGCGTCGAATTGAACCTACCGGTGAGAAGTTGCGGTGGCCGTTGGATCAATTTATCCCTAGTCAAACCATATTAGCGTTGGTTATATGGTTTGGCTCACTTAGTAGCTAGGGGTAGTTTGGGAACGTAAAATAGCACTATGTATAGAGATGGCAGCCCACTCTCTTTTACCTCTTCATTTGCATGCAGTTCTTCATTTAAGATTTCCTGGTCTCTAGCTGCTTTGCTTCGTGAGAGAGGTCCACGACTGATGATCTGTAGTTGTGTTTTGTGTTTGTGGAAAGAGCAGGCCCTACTCTGCTCATGCCCTCGGGGCTTTTGGTAGGAAGAATCAATTTATTCTTTGTTCTTGTATTCTTCGCATTCTTTCCTAGCCCCTCTCGTTCAATCAACATGAAATTTTGTACACCATATGTATATAGCTTAAAATATATAGCAGTAGATATAATTATTATAAACACATAGTTCTGTTAAGAAAACAATTTTTGTATTATAAATCGTTAAAGTAGAAAAATTAAATTTTGGATAGAGTAACAAATTCAACCATATTTTTAACAGGCATCGAATAAAGTTTTGAATATAATAAAATAAGTTTTTACACTATTTAGATCTATTATTATTTTATTCCAAATGTCACAAGATCCTCTGCATTGATCAGTACACGATTGCGCATGTTCTGTTAGCTTATACTGTTCATCTTTAGCCATAACAATAAACACGCAGAAAGACAATGAAAGAAAACCTGCAGCGACCACGCACCGTTTTGCTGCGATCGTCCCTGTTTCGCAAACGCGACGTCGTCCTCCCTTGTCGGCCGCTTCGTCAACAGAGTTCATCTCTGCCGCTACGACCTCATCGTTGCAGTAGCGCTGACCCGTTATGTGAAGGCGCTGCTATTCCCATTGGCAGACCGACTGCATCGCCGAGAGTGCGACGACAGGAGATGGACTGCGATGCACAGTGCTCTGCGACCGGCCGGACGGATCACGTGAAGGCCTTGATGTTCCTGACTCGCAAGGTTGGCCTCTGGGGACGCGTCGTTGGTGACAGAGAGCGACAAGGGGCAAAGGATTGTGATATGAGCAGTGTGCTGCGACCGGCCGGTCGTCCGTTGGACGTCGTCTGGCGGTGGTGTTGCCTGCTGTGGCTACGTTGCCGGAGAGAGCGACGATCGCCTGGATCGGAGGTGTGGTGCCCGCTGTGCATATGTCGTCGGAGAGAGCGGCGAGGGCTTTCCTGGAAGGACTGTATTGTGCAGCGGTGGTCAGACGAGCGCAGACATGGAACTGCAGCCTGCAAGTTTTCTACAAATTACTAAATAACGAGACCAATACCTGCAAGAAAGGCCATCGTCCTCGTGCGTCCTCCGCCTTGGCCGGTAGAACAAAGATGCCCAACGCGATCTGCAAACGAACTGACGAAGACGCCAGACGCAATCTGCACAGTCACCGTTCCGCACCGCCGAGCCGCGCGTCTCGCATGTTGATGCCGAAGCGCCGCCGGCCAATGGCGCCTGGCAAGTCTTGTGCCTCGCGCCGTATAGGAGCCGTGCAGGTTCGCGCCCGTATCGAGGGATGCCTCACGCCCTTTCGGAGCCGCGATGTTCGCGAGTCGGACTCGCACCCAGGACGGCGAGTTGTGGGTGTTGTAGACAACACTATGTAACCTAAGGTTCGTCCATACCCGACAACCATCGGATGCACGATTCTTATACGGCGCCGCGGCGCCCGCTATCCATAGCCGCGCCTGCGGACGCGTCGCGGCGCCGGGAGGGGCCAGGGTGGCGGCGGAGCGGCCGGGCGGCGCGGCGCCGCGGCCGGGCGGTGGGCGGTGGCGCGGCGCCGCCGTGCCCTAGCTTTAGGGTTCGCCGGACTGCCCTCGCTTTAGGGTTCCGGCGAGGTCGCCGGCGAAGCTCCCGCCGCCTCCATCCTCTCCCGGCTATAGAATCTGCCCGGCCCGCCTGGCGCGCGGTCGGTCGTGAACGTGGCGGTGGTGGTGGATCGGCCGGCGGTGAGCGAGGCGGCAGCGGCGCCGCCGAGCCGGGCGAGGCAGGACCCATTCGTGGCGGGGGTAGGCGGCGGGGGAGCTCACGGAATCCATGGGGGCGGCGGAGCTCGGTGGCGGCACGGCTGCGATCTCGCCCGGCGTTGGAGAAGAAGGGGGCAAGGGAGGGGGGCGGACGCCGCCGGCGCCCTAGGTCGCCGAGCTCCGGCGAGCCCTAGGGGCGCCCGGCGAGCCCTAGCAAGTGCGGCGGGCGAGGGGGCGAACTCGAGGAAGAAGAAGGGGTGGGTGGTGTGCGCCGGAATGCGCATGCTGGCGCGCGTGCGCCGCGTAGCGACCCTCCATCGGATGAGAGAATCAGTCAATCCAGCGAGATAAGATGGCGACATGTGCCTACCAATTCCTTCGCTCTTTTATAGTACTAGTAGAGATGCACGTGCGACACGCACGTGCTTAACTAAAATATATATATAGTGATTTTCCTAAACCATTCAAATGATTCTGATTGACTAAAAATGTTAGAGGATGAAATAATTAAGAGCCATTGGTTAAGTAAATATTTTGGACAGATATTTTGATTGTTCAAGTGTTGTATTAATTGTACATAAACAGTTTACATTATATAACAACTACAACATTGACAATATAAGAACCATACTTGTCTGTCTGTCTCTAAATCACGGTATTTTTTATACATCTAATGAGGTCTTGAACTCTAGTTCTCTAAATCTGAGTATTTTTTATATATCTAATGAGGTCTTGAACTCCAGCGTGTATGTTATCTTCACATTTATTGTCATCGATAGTCAATAGCTGTCCCAAAATGTGCTTTCTAAGATTGTTGGGATCCTATTTGTAATATTATAATTATTAATATATAAGCCTCATATATTCGAAGGTGCTCATAAGGGTAGGGTTTACGTACGTGTGTTCACAGGGGTGAGTGTGTGTACGTGTTGAGCGTCTGCGTTATGCTTGTGTAATCTCAAAAAAAAAAAAAAAAAGTGACAAAACTATAAAAAAATAAAAGTAATATGGATACTAATGTATTTTACCTTTAATAAGTGTGGAATGTGCAGTTTTTCATCTTTCCATGCGGACATGAACATGGAAGTGAGATAACCTGATAGTTCCCGATAACACAAATATTTGTGAATTTAAAGCAATCTATCTATCTATTCTATTTATAAACATAATGTTCGTTCAAAATCAAATCGAATATGTAAAGTAATAGTTATTTTACCAAATAAAATAAGCTTACCTATTCTGGACGGAATGTCATTTAAAATAATGTGTCGCCATAAGGAAATATCTTCATTCCATTCAGATCTTGCCATGGCTTTTTTGTAAGTTTTCAGAAATGCATTGGAGTTTCTTCACATATTTTGCGTTTGGATTGTGCTTGTAAATTGGATTAGGAGGAGTAGGATCCCAAAATGTATACTGTTTTCATCTCTTGGTTCAATGTGAACAAAATGTAGGCATTGCTCAATTTAATTGGTATAAGAATCTGCAGAAGGCTAATAGTTAAAACAAATTTAAGCGAAATATAATTATGAGGCCTATGTACGCGTGCTTACTGATTTGCATCTTGAGACACTGTACTCCATGCCATGCCATTTACGAATGGTTTGTTTTAGTTGTTCCATGTGTAACATTTTACGGTAGTTTGGATGTCGTCCCAAAATCAATAATCATCTAACACATTAATTAGCATAAAAATTACTTGCAGAAATTATTGAATATATAACTTAGTGAGTATAGAAAGAGGAAATGTTAGATCATCATACCCAAAACTGTAGGTCAAGGAAATGCTTTGATATTGGTATTTTGATTTTCTTCATCTGTCACATGTAATCAGACATGACTTTTTCGTGTGATCAAATTGAAACATTCTTGGTCCGTGGGCTCATTGTCCTTTAATATTTGTTGCAGCTTATGAAGAGTTAAGGTGATGGGATATGGCTTGGAGCTTTGCACCCAAATTTGACTATAAAGGAAAAGGAAAATAGAAATGGTTATGTTAGAAATTGACTTCAGATTTATACAAATAAATATAGCTTTAAAATAAAAAGTTACTTTAAGGTGTTTGGACAATTAATTGATTTGATATAGTCACAAACACAGCTTATTAACTCATGTCCACTTATCTTTGAAAGAAAAGACACCAACGATTGGCACTTTGTTTAAACTTGATGACTCTGATGATACGAATTCCTTTTGAACTTTTGGATTTAGATTTTTCAAGATGATGCAACTATCACCAGCTGCACAATTTCGTGCATCACTTTGAATCATTGCTGCTGTGTTTGTTTTCCAACATAATAATATGCTTCCTAACTTGCACCTAAAGTAGTCTATATTTTCCTACATGGGTACCACATAATAGTTATCAATTTAATATTATTTACCTAAGCAAAGTAATATATGTACCTGTGTAATATTTTGAGAAAGTGTTTCTGCATTCTAGTATTCCATAAACTTGAGCATGAACGGACCACAAGATGAGCTGCAAAGTTATAGATTACTGAGAATTTAGAAAAATAAATAGGTACACATATTCATTAAGATTTTAATAGTCTGTCGTACATACCCATCTTTATGGACTGGTTCTTCTAATTGTTCTTTGATTGTCCATTTACTAACGTTTAGGTCTGGCCAATTTCAGACCACATTTAGTTTTTTTTATAATAATGTTTAAATGAGATTGGAGACCTTGCAGCTGTGTAGACATACATAATATTAGTAATATTTATAACAAATAAGAGGATGATGAATGTAAAATATTTAAATAGTGGAATGTTGCAATCATAACTTACTGTAGTTTTGAGGTCATTTCGATTTGATTCCCAGCACATAGAGTCAATAACTTGTATCACACATTTTTCTGCATGCATAACAGCTAATAAATACCAATGTGTCTCCTCGATATTTATTGGAAGTAGTGTCTAATGAAGACAATTAATTAGTATTAGATCTCAATTCTCAAATTCTTATCCTTAAATATTGTAAAACAATATAAAAACAAATGTATTAGAAACAAATTAATTAAAATACGGAAATGTTTGTTACCATATCATGGCTTAGATAATTTTCAAAGATTTTTGTAATGAAGCTTCCACCTTTATCTACTCCAATTTTTCCATCCCGTTTTAGCAACATGGAGTTAATCGGATTCTCTAAGTATACTTTAATCCCATTTCTAACTTGTAGATCTGCTTATTCCTTTAAACAACATATATATGCACTTATAACGCATTAAAAAAAATATTGAAATAAAAATAAGATTATTTTATATTATATTATAGTATTTATAAAAGAAGTAGTAGATTTTTAAAGCACGGAAGCTTGCATGACTATAATAACAGTATTACTACTACTAAATTACTAATACTAATAATAATAATAGTAATGACAATAATGATAATAATATAAGACACCTTTATCATTAAGTATTCTAGCTTCATCATCCTCATAGATGCCCGCAGTGGTAATAATAATTTATTAATATAGTGGTAATAATAATTTATTAATATATTAATTTCTATCATACATGACATACCTTCGGTTGATGCTAAGAATTTCTCAGATTTGGTGACAACACTCAATTTAGCTGCTCTCGGTTTAGAGCGATAGTTACATTGATATTCACGTTTTTCTCTAGGATCTCATCCTTTCTATCACCAGACATTGCATGCCTATACGTCTCCTTGGCCATGCGCTTTTCATGAGTGTCTTGATCTCTATTGCTTTGACCTAAAATACTCAAAAAATAAATTTGAGTGAAAGCAAAACCAAAAGTGGACAAGATAAAAGAAAGCAAAATACCTATATTATCAACATTTGAAGTCATGTCCCATTTCCTTTTAGAAAAATTGCCTTCGCTGTCCATTCTAGTATCAATTTCATCAATTTCCATGCTTTCAGATGACAAAATAAATTTAGGTGCAACAACCTTGGCCTTTAGACGAACCCGATGTTGTTTTTCACAATTTTTATTCTGAGCGTCATCCAATTTGGATGCATCAGCCTCAGCATTCAAACGGGCCAAATGATTTCATTGATACTTACCATTTTTAGCACGGGCTTCCTCTAATTTTGATAAACCAACCTCGTTTTTCAAACAAGTTAGACGACTACGACAATCACTTCTTTTTGGCCTGGGCTTCTTCCTTCTTATTAGGAGATAATGCAGCGTACCTCTCTCTACGTTGTTGTTTTCTTTGTTCAAAAGTTAGGTTGTCATTGTTTGAGTACACCCCATGGATTTTATGCCTGTATCTTATAACCTGTATGTAAGGATTAGATGTTGAACCCAACATGCTAGTCAATACAATGATAGAAAAGTTGGTTCTTGAAAGTTTCAATAAACAATATAATACACATTCAAGAGAATTTATATAAGAGTTAACAAGAATTCAGATTTGAGTTAAAAATGTGTATTTGCATTGCAGTTAGCTAGTTGCTAAATTCGTGTAATAGATGACAACAATTCAGATAGAAATAAATTGTGTATTTGTTCTTTTTTATTGAACATGCATGTACGTCATTCTAGGTATATTTTTTTTAGTAGTATATGCAAAGTCACATGGTGGCAAACTCTTTCTGTACATTAATTCCAAGGAACAGACATACCTGAATAGAAGAGGTGTGTGGCTGCCGGCGGCCCGGCGGCTCTGCAGCTGTAGTTCGTCGGATACGTCGCTGGAAGCAGCCCTGCTACAAGCGTCCGCGTAGAAGTTTACGTGGGCAGCGACAGCGTTTACGTGGGCATGGTCTCGTGTGCAGCGATTACTGCCGGCAGTTTGATCTGGATACGACGACGCCGCCGCCGCCGGGCTTTGCTGCAACCACCCTGGCTGTGGCTTATTGGCTGTAGGAGTCGCGTAGGCCGCGGCGTCCTCTTCACGGTCGGCAGTTTGATCTGGATACGACGCCGACGCCGACGCCGGCTTTGCTAGGACGACCACGCTCGCTGTGGCTTATTGAATGTAGGAGTCGTAGGCCGTGGCGTTCTCTTCACGATCGCGTTCTCTGCGATGCCGGCGAGCGCGATTCCGGCGTAGCGAGCGGTAGGGGCGACGCGGGCGATGGGCACGGTTTCACGTATGAGGCCGACGTCTCCACCAGGCTGTGCTGGGACGACGACGCTCGCGGAGTCGCGGTTGCTTCTTGGCTGTAGGCCTTGTAGGCCACGGCTCCTGCCCTTGGTGACCAGCAAACCGCCGAGGCACACTGCCCGGACGTAGGGGAGAGGTTGATACGAGGCGACGTCGCCGCCGGGCTGTGCTGGGACGATGACGTTCGCGGTTGGTTCTTGGTGCTCTTCACGGTCTAGTTCCCCGCCTGCGTGTGGACTCTGGAGCGGAAGGGGCGACGGGGGGCGATTGAGGCGAACTGCCAGCGTGGCGGAGGGCACCGCACGGGGAAGGGAAGGATCTCGCGCCGTATCGGGGAGTTGCGCGCCGTTTCGGAGGCGCTATTTTTTTTTTTTGATTCTCACACTCGGCTCTATGGCCTTGTATTGACTGAAGAATGCTCAGCTAAGTCGCGAGCACACAAACGTGATACAAACTCCGGGAGGGGGTCTGTCCAAAACTGATACTGACCCGGGTCCCAACTCCACCCCACAAGAGTAAGATCGTGAGCACAAGAATTACAAACTCGTGGGATATGTACCACGGACAAAGACTGAAAACTATCCTCTATCAGCTCCCTAATCTCGAGGACAAGATTACCTCCAACACTAAAGTCTTGTGAAGCCGATACGAGCGCCTCCTTCAACAGTATTGAATCAGTTTCAAGTGTGGCCTTTGCAATACCGAAATGTGCTGCAGCTTCGAGCGCCTGCTTTGCGGCCATTGTTTCCGCCAGGAGAGCATCATGCACCGGTCCCAGGTTGCCTGCACCAGCTAGGATCGCTTCTCCATCATGATCTCTGATGATGAAACCCCATGTCCCCAGCTTAGTCTCCGCCCTGAAGCCGCCATCAATGTTGATCTTGAGAACGTCCGCTGGTGGAGGGGTCCAAGTCTGCAGATCACCTACTTGGGGTCGTATCGGCATACTGCACTCATCAAGAATGATTTCTCTGGTTCACGCCATACATCGGAGAAGTGAGTTGAAGCGAAACACCCTGTAACCTAAGGTCGGTCCATATCCGAGAAGCGTTGGATGGGAAATCCGGATAGATTGAACGGACGAGATCGCAGCTCATGCCATCCAATTCCTTCCCTCTTTTTATAGTATAGATAGAATAGATATAGATAGATTATGTATCTAGACATATTGTATAACTAGGTGTATAGCAAAAAAAAATGTATCTAGAAAAATCAAAATGTCTTATAATTTGGAACAGCGGGAGTACAATTTAAGTTATTCTCTTTTCTATAAGTTTTTAACTATTAGATCTGGATGGATGAACGTTTTTTTTTTCAAACACCATAAAATTTGTCTTACTTTTCACTAGCCTAGCAGCCCTTTTAACAGCCCTGTATAGCATGCATAGTCAAGAAGTTTTTATCTAATTAAACTGGAACCATGAAACAAATATCTGAACAGTGCTCGCTTGTTTTTTCTAAAAACAATTAAATCCAAATATTTTCTTAACCTGTGGTTATTATTCATTCAGTTTCGTTACTCACTGGTACAACTGATTTCACGTGTGCTTTTACCAACCTAGTGGACCATGTGTGTGCCGTCTCTATCTCTAAGCATGCACTAATGTAGTATACTTTTACTGACCAAGTTGCCCATTTGAACAAGTGCTCTCTATGTGGCATCCACGATCAGAGGCTAGGCTACCCAAACTGAAACCACAATCGGCATTATCAGAGCACTGCAACCTACAGGCTTAAAACTTTTCAAATACTATATGGACAAATAGATACTCTTCTGCATTCATATGCTACTGCCAACTGCTGTAGATGGTAGCTGTCAACTTACCAAATTATCTCTTTACAAAACTGCAGCCCTCTTATTAGGATGTTTTCCCTGTAAACTAATCTCAAATGATTTTATCAGGATATCCTGATTGTACCTAATGTTAAACGTGTACCTTCATTGGGTCGATAGACGATACTCGTGCGCTTATGTGGTTGTCCTTGCTGCGTTTCTGCTGTTGGTTGAAACATGCCAGCTATGAGAGGTTGAATTATCAGCAGACAACACAAACAATTGCTCCCAATCAACACCACGGCTACAGTTCTTCCCATCTTCGTTCATGAACCACAACCAGATCTGAGAGTAACACAAACCCTCGTGCAGAGTGAATTGTAACCAATAGTTCAGACATGCCAGGCACACAACCTCACTCATTAGCGTTTATTCAAGTACTAAAATGCAGGTGAACAACAATTTGTCTGGAATTCGGTGGCTGTGCTCCTCAACACCTCAATTCACATGGGTGCACGGTGTATGGATGGTAGTGGCCAAAGATTCTTTTCTGTCGTAGGCTCCATTCAGACCATTGCTTCTGCCATTCTGTTATATATATGCAGAGAGAAGCCTAGGGTTTGAGCACCAACAAACTGCAGTTTGTCCTGCCAAATCCTCTATCCCCTTTCCAGTTCTTCATAGACAGCACCAGAGCTTCGTCCTGAAGCAATGGCTTCCCATCTGAGATCCACAAGCTTGCCTTCTAGCCCTCGCTCAAACAAAGCTGAAGTCGATCAGCAGCTGCAGAGCCTGAAGACAACCATGGCTTCATCCTCGGCAACCATTGACACGATGTGTGATGGCTTCAGGAGGCTTGGAGCCCTCTACAGCGGCATCGAGGAGATGGTGTGCACACCAAGCAACCAAGCAAGCCTCTGCCAGACCCTGCAAAGGAAGGCAGTGGAGGAAGAGCTCGAACAGTCAGTCATCTTGCTTGATCTCTGCAACGCCATGCAGGGAAGCTTGATCGAGCTGAAGATGGTCGTGCAAGAACTGCTCTTGGCTGTGAGAAGAGGAGATGACACAGTTGCTCAAGTCAAGGCGTACTTCCAGATAACCAAGAAGGTGCACAGACAGTTCAAGAAGATCTGCAAGAAGAAGAATAATACTACTGATGAGAAGGATTGCAGGGTGGTCAAGCTACTTACAGAAGCAAGATCTGTCGCTACCTCCGTGCTTGAATGCACATCGTGCCTTCTATCAAAGCAAATTGAGATGCCCAAACGGTCTCTTGTCTCCAAAACATTCCACAAAGGAAGAGTAGTGTGCGACGAGGAGCAGTTGGAGGCATTAGAGTGCAGTATCAGAAATCTTGAGAGCGGAGCAGAGCTTCTGTTCAGGAGATTGATCCAGTGCAGAGTTTCTCTTCTGAATACTCTTAGCTCATAGATACTGCTAGCTCTAATCCCTTGTGATTGCATCCGACTTTTAATGGATATGTCAATCATCAGAACAGTTTTGCAACATGTATATAATTGTGAATATCTATAGAAGATTCACAGAACATCAAAATATAGAAAGTTCTTTGCCAATTCATTTCTGCAATTTCATCATTTGTGTGTGCCTGTGATATTATCCTAACTGCATCGCTTGCTATCTCACACGTCTAAGTAAAACTGTGTGCGCGGATTATATCATCCTTTACAAGCAATAAATACATTTAACCTCAAATTTAGGGTTTTCTACATTGCAATCCATTTTTTTTGTTGAAGTAAAAAACTTGACAATATCGATGCTAAAAAGGTGATGTCCTTGTTATGGGCTTCATTTTTTTTAGATAAGGAACAAAGTTCCAGGAAGTAATTAATTTTAAAAGTCCTGTTACTTACATGTGCTTCTTGTGCAGAGTCCTACAATGGATCTTGCTTTATGCAGCTGAAACATTCCAGCTCAAAAGATGAAAAGCACAAGCTATAACCTTGTGATCAGCATGATTATTATCAGGTAAATCATCTACTACTTATTTCAGTAACTAACAACAATCAGACTAACACACATGACACCAATAATACCCAGTTAACAACCAACTTAACCTGCACTATACTCAATACCCATCCATAATGGATGACGCCAAGACCAAATGCAGATTCTTGCTACCACTAACTGAAACATGACAGAGTGCCACGGCCATTTCAAGACGTCTGGTGGCCCAAAGTAACAAAAATCACGTGGAAAACCTTGGTAGCGTGGCAATTCTTTCTGCAGCACTGTCATGAGACCACAGCAGACAGCATCTTGGGGGAGGTAATGGCATGATTATATTCCTCTGTCCCACCACTCTGAAAGTGGTTCCCTTATTAGTGCTTCTGGTGTATAAATAGGCCTTCAAGAAAGGATAGATGCAGGCATCGAACAACACTTTCTCCTATCTTCCTCAACATCTCAAGTCTTCACACCTCAGGAACTCCAACACAATCACAAACAATGGCTTTCCACCTAAGATCAGTGAGCTTGCCATCCAAGAGCCTCTCCAACGAGGCCGAAGTCGAAGCCGAGCTGCAAAGCCTGGAGGCAGCCGTCTCTTCCCCCCGCAACCATCGAGGCGATGCGCGATGCTCTAAGGAGGCTTGGAGACGTGTACAGCCACATCGAGGAGATCATCCACTTCCCCAGCAACCAGGCTTGCACCTTCCAGCAGAGGAAGGAGCTGGACGAGGAAATGGAGAGCTCTCTTGAGCTCATCGATCTCTGCAACGCCATGCAAGAGAACTTGGCCGAGCTAAAGGCCACCATCCAAGATCTGCTGCTGGTTCTCAGAAGGGGAGACGAGGGAAGCATCCAGGCCAAGATCCATTCCTACATCCGCTTGGTCAAGAGTGCGCAGAAACAATTCAAGAAGGCCAGCAAGAAGACTACCACCACCACCACCTCTGACAAGGAGGAGAGCAAGCTGGTCAGGCTGTTGCTCATGGCCAGACTAGTCGCTGCGTCCCTTCTCGACTCGACGCTGTGCCTCGTGTCGAAGCAGGTGGTGATGCCCAAGAGGTCACTTGTCTCCAAGGCACTGCAGAAGAGAAGCGTGGTGGTTTGCAAGGAGGAGCAGTTGCAGGCACTGGAGTGCGTCATTGGAGACCTTGAGCATGGAGCAGAGCTTCTGTTCAGGAGGATGATCCAGAGCAGAGTTGCCCTCCTCAACATCCTTAGCTCATAGAATCTCCTCCTCATGTGTAGTCACTCTTAGCATCCTGCGATTGGCCTCTGCATTTTTAAGGATTCGCCAATCTACCTACATGTACAGTACTTGTAGTTGTACAGAAAGTAGTTCGATTGAAAGGGAAAAAAACAGTTTTGATCCAGGCAATTTCTCCTGCTCTGTCATCTATGCATGCTTCCTATTTCAGTGATATTTTGAAGTTTGAACTGATTTTTTTTTTCTTTTGGGATGAGCGAGAAGGTGATTATGCTAACCGCACGATTATTGCAGTGATAATGCGCTGTCCACCCACACCCACTAACTTCCACTAACTAAAGGTAGCGAATTTCTTAAAAGCATGTTCATCTATGCCTAATGCTTTGATTCTTCAACTGAACATGTGACCCACGCTTGTTTAAAGGCTGTAATCAGCACCCAGCAATGCCCTTGCCCTACGGATCACGCTGCCACGCTGGCTTGCTCCGCATATGTGCTAATGGTCATGTGTCACAATCCCGGTGGACTTCTCATTTCCAAAGCCAAACACGAGTGCCTCTTCTATGCCTACTCATCGAAACAAATGGAGTGCATCTACGAGTGATCAGAACATGTAGTTTCAAAAAAAAAAAAATGTTAGAGAGAGAACATCCAAGCCGTGACGTTAATTAGCACGGGCATTGGCCACTTAATCATTTTTTTTTTTTGAAAGCGTGCCTTAGCATTAGCACGTACTTCATTAAATGGAAGATAGAAGTTACATAAGCTTCACTAGTAATCCAAGAATTACCAAGGAATCCCACACCACAAACAAATGCAAGAAAACGAGGGAGGGGGGGCCTCCACCTAAAAACCCCAACCAACTAAACTATGTCTGCAACAAAAGATACATCCACGCAAATGTCGCAAAACCAGGGGGGATCAAGCCACGGTGGCAAAGCATCGACCAAGACCTCAAGTAATCGGGTAGTCGCGAGGCGAAAACCGCTAGTGACCGGGTAGCCACTTTGCGAAGAAAACGTCGTACACACCGAACCTACAAAGACCGCATGGGCCAGGAGTTAGACCTCCAAATACCGGTAGTCACGAGGTAGAACCACCAAAGGACCGTGCAGCCACTCGCGAAGGGGACGACGAAACCGACAAAGGCCGTAGCCACCGCAAACCTGCTGCGATGACACCAACACCCGAGCTGGACACACCAAAGCGAGGAGAAGATAAAGCACAGGAAGGCATAGCACCAACATCCCGGGCAACAAACCAAGGAGGACGGGATGCGTAAGAGCTTCAATGTTGCCTTCAAGAAGGGCTTCGACGTCCACGAACGCTAAGTGCACAGGAGAAGCCCCGTGAAGGTCTTTCCACCCCAGCCCGCCCGAACACGCATTACAGCCGATGACGCCACCAAGGTCAATGATGTAGGCGCTCCACCGTTCTTGGGGGCGGTGGAAACCGTAGGGTTTTCACCCAAGAAGTTGTACGTCCCCACAAGGCCACCCGCGGTGCCACCAACCGGGTTGTCCAAACCTCCGCCTATCGTAGATCCCGTGGTAGAAGCATGACCCAAAGGCGCACACGGTACAAGAAGCGGCAAGCACCACCAGCCGAGCCACCATAGTAGAGCTAGCGCACCAACACCGCCACCGGGACTCGACGCCACAAAGAACACCGGCACCACCACCGCACGCCACATTCCACCAAGAAGCCGAGGATGGCCGGCCGGGCCACCGCACCCCGAACCCGTTTTTGGCGACCAAGGGCCAGCGCGCACGGCACGCCGCCCGCCGCCCGGACCACGACAAGGGGTGTGGCCGACTCAAAGCCATTAGGGCCCAAAGATGTAGCAATGCTGCCGTCGTCCTAGAGCCTTGTATGCCAACACCGAGGGCCACACGACGAGCCTCGTCGCCCGAGTATCCCGCCCCTAGCCCCAACCCGCCGGCCAAACTCGACATCCTCGCCCCAGTCAAGGCTAGAGAGGGCGGGCAAGAGGTGCCCCAACGAGATGGTAGCCCCGTCAACCTGCCCTACTTGGCGGCGCCACCACTCTACACCGAGAGCATGCGACCTCAGCGCGAGCACGCCTGAGATGGAGGTAGCGCCACAACCCTACCCGGCCGCCGCCACCACCTCCGCGTGCGATCTCCTGGGACACGAGATCTGACGCTGGGGGGCATATTCGACACGAGGTACCAGTCCGACCTCCGGCCCATTGCCGGCGGCGCCGGAGTTGGAGGGGACCGAGGGGGAGAGGAAGAGGAGAGGAAAACAGGGGCGAGGCGTGGGGGTGCCTTTTTGAGCCCCTTCTGGCCGCCACCGGCCGCTCGGGGAGGTCGAGGTGGCGCGGCAACGACGACCGGGCCGACGAGGAGGAAGAGGGGAGGGGTGGGGCGGTTGCGGGGGCCCTCGAGTCGCCCTGCGAGGAAGACGATGCGAGGGTGGGTGTCTCACCGAAGAGGCAAATAGAGGGTGTCTCACCTTGGCCACTTAATCATAGAGATTGATGCCCAGGATGTGATGAAGGCGATCAAATCCAGTTCATATGATGACTCCGCTGTGGGACATCTGATTGAAGAAATTAAGTCTTTATCCTACTAACTCTTTAATCCTCGTGAAAGGTATCTACAAAGTGAACCCGTTAACACCGAGACACAAGTCACTATTAGGATCCGATAAGCAACAATATCGGGTTATATGAACAAGAGCGGATCGGGTTCCATGAACAACATTTACTATCCGTTAGTGACATGAACAATAAACCCGTAATGAACTGTATTAGGACCCTTTATAGCAATATCGGTACACACCATAGCGGATCGGGTTCTATAAACAGTAACCCGTCCACATGAAAATGCTACGGGCACCCGACAAACGCACATGGACGAAGTCAAACTCTATTTTCCATGCAATCGAAAATTTCCAAAAAAAAAAAAAAACTAAATAAACTACATACACCGAGGCTCTACCAAAGCTCTTTACATTCCAGTTTCATTAATCCAATTTCAATAATTAATTCCCAAGTTATAATCCCCATAATAAATCCCTGCTAACTCCAAATTGCATGTTAGTCTCGCACATGCTAATTAGTTTTAAATTTCATTCGGTTTGAGTGTGAGTTTGTTGGCAGAATTTGTAATAGGGCCGCCCATGAGTTGACCGCTCTGGGTAATGGGTGTATTGAGGGAGACACCCCTCTACTAGATTCTGTCGTTGTAATTGTTGCTAACGAAATGTTAGCTGCTGAGTAATGAAGAGAAACCCAAGGTTAAAAAAAAAAAAAATTGAAGGTACCTGCTCAATTTCAGCTTTCGATTAGTTTGATTATTTCAGCGCTGCGACGTGGGCCTCCACCCAACACTGTAGAAGCTCCGGCCCAGAACCCAAGTTTTTTTTTTTTTTAAAAAAAAAGAGAGAGGCCCAGATCATTCCACTCTTTCCTCTCGCATCTCGATCGCAACGATCTCCACATCTCACGATCACGACACCCCGTGCCGGGTGATGGTCACGCGCCGGGCGTGGACGGGTGGACGAGAGAAGAGGCGCA
The DNA here is from genome assembly GCA_015847255.1 of Hyparrhenia diplandra. Lineage (NCBI taxonomy): Eukaryota > Viridiplantae > Streptophyta > Magnoliopsida > Poales > Poaceae > Hyparrhenia > Hyparrhenia diplandra. The sequence goes on along the minus strand of JADLZK010001520.1, from coordinate 49,190 downwards.
AGACGAAAGGACCATCTCCTCTCGGTTCCTCCTCCTCCTCCGATGCGGACATGATGGACATCGAAGAGGAGCAACGCGGCGGCAATGGGGCAGGCGGAGAACATCCACCCGATGATGAGGAGCACGATGGGGAGGACTCGGGGCCCGTCGACGTTTACTCGGTAAACGACGAGTTCAGTATGGTGGAGTTAGCTCCCTACATGAAAAAGATCAAGTCGCGCAAACCACCTATCCTTGAAACGTACGAAGACCATCCCGCCTTGTCAGAAGAAAAGGTAGAGAAGCTGCTTGTGCGCTTCTTTAATCTTCGATTCAGAGAATATTGCGAGGTAGGAGTGATTGCATCATCTCGTGCGTTCTGTTCCACCACCATCAACTCGTGCGTTCTGGTCGGCATATCTACCTGTTTATATGTATCTTTGATTGTTGATTTGCAACAAATTTTCAGATCAAAGGGCTGCAACACAGAAGACCCCTCAGAAAATGCAAGGATTTCCCTGATGCGGTTACGAATTGGGATGACCCAAACCACCTCTTTGATTGGACCGTTGAGACCAGGCACTTCAAATATGCCGAATTGAATGAATACCAGCGCTTACTCCCTGCAAGAGAAGTACAAACTTTTGCCCTGGCTCAATGCTTTCTTTCAAAATTTCATTACAATTACAATGCACAACCACATCATGGCTTAGTGTTCTGTTTACACTTCACACATTAGTTGGGATTTTAATTTGTGCTACCTGCTCTTAACCTAGAAGTGTTTTTTTGGTTGCACTCCTTTTGTAAGGATTGCTCTTTATTAGTGATTTTACCTTAGACAACACCCCATACTAATGTTTTTTTTTTAATGTTGAAAAGTGTGTAGCTCTTTCTGTTTTAAGAGAAGAGTGTACAACTGGAAATTGTTGAAATGATGGCATTTAGTAAAGCTCTAAATTACTTTGTTGGTATTCCTCTTAAGCGAATTGGCTCATGCTGAGGATTGCCTGGTGTCAAGCACCTAGTAGGCAGCTTAACTCTTCAAGATCTTTCCAATCGATGTTTTTGGCAGTTAACACTAGTTTTCCTTTTTTTTTCTGTCCACATGGCGTTCCAATGTTGAATACAGCATTTTGTTTCTAGGGGTGTTGTGGTTCTGGGTCTGGTTAATTTGCCAACACAATACTAGAATGCCTTATATCTGGTTCTAGACAATATAGCAAAGCATTTTAGTGTAATGCCATCATGCTAGCCCATTGCTAAAAACTGGAAACTATAACAGCTCAATTTTCTGAAAGCTAGAACCATATATATCTTAATAATCACTCTAAATATTGTTTAGCTGTGAGTTCTGCTTTGAGTTACCACAAAACGTTCACTTTAAACTTTCTCAAATGTGTTGATCACCACAATAGATGCATGATTCTAGCATTATTTCATTAGTTCTTTAGTGTGCATCTCCTTTAATTTGGTTGGCAGGAAATTGATGAGTACGTTTGGTGGGATGAATACAGCTCAACCCTTAGCAGCTACGAAACTGATGTGGACTATGTCATGTACTGTGATGCACTATCGAAGAAGATCAAGGTATGTGTAGTGTTGACTTGCTATTGAAAAATCTTCAAAGAAAAAAAAAAGAAGTGTGGTAACTTAAATTGTTTTTTTACTGACAACTCTCTGGGATAGTGGATTGAAGAATATCTGCATCTGGATAGTAAAGAGGTATGGAACAATGCTGAAATTATGTAGGAACTAATATTAAGTGTAGTCAAGTGCCATGATAACTTCTTTGCTCTTCAGCTTTTAAAGTTCAAACACAGGGGATTTGACCAAGCCATGAAGATTGCAGCAGACTTCTGCCATTTGCCTCTTGCTTTAGCTATGCGTGGTTATGAGGTAGGGTTATTTTGGTTTTGACATATTTGAGAATGTGGTTACTTCATAGCTTCATTATCCCTAAACTCAGGAGTATATTTTGAGCCTGAAAGAAAAGTTCAAACTGAGGGATGATGACCGTCTTTATTTTGAGCTTTGGAAGCGAGTCACTAGGAAAAAGGTTGACCTTGTGGCCTAAAATAACTGATTATGTTTGTTTGTGTATAATCTGTTGTCTATACCTAGTTATTTATGTTTTCTTTCTTGAATTAGCAGATGGGTTTCATAGAGGCTTTGAGGGAAATCCATGAGGAAAATATATTTAAAACACATGCATCAAGAATTGATGCTGAGATCCGTGGTGTCAGATGCGACTTGCAATACCATGTAGGTTCTGTTTCTTCACATGCATCGCCCAATTTTGCAACCATATGTTTCATGGTGTATTCTGTTTTTACAACGCTGATGACTTCTCGTTTGTTTCTATTTTTAGTTTAGTATCTGCAAGGATAACATTACGGATCATGTAAGTATGATTTTGTGTGCATGCCAATTGTGTTCTTAGGCTGACACATGCATCTTTTTTGCTGATGTTTTTTTTTTTTTTTTTCCTGTTTGCCTCTTAGGCTGTGGAGGATGACGAAGTTTTGAAGAATATTACTTTTGCGGTTCACAACAAGGTTAGTTAATGTATTTTGCATGGCCCTGTTGCTGCAGCAGCTGGTTTTCACCGCGGCAAAGTATTGTAGCTTGAGCTGGAAACGCTGCAGTTGCTCCAGCTCAGCAAACGGGCCCTATGTTTTATTTGCTTATACTTTTCATGCTTGTTTTGTACCAATTAGTTAATTGTAACATTTCCTTTCAGTTAAGAGCAGGAAAAGGACTTTCTGGATTTTACCATAAAGAAGCTTAAGATTGCACGGCGTCTTCAGCTCTGACTCCCTCCCCGTATGGATTGTGGCTTTTAGTTATGATATAGTTTAAGAATTTTGCTATTTATCTGTCAACAGATTTTGTTGACTATGTATCTGTCAAAATCTGGACTGTTGATTGTTTAGTTTGAGTGTTTTGCAAGGGGCTTTTAAAACCTCAGGATGGTAAGAGTAACATTGACCAATTGCAGTAGTTTTGCTTTGTTAGCTGCTTTGTCCATGCTGAGAATACTGTTTTTGGCACAAAAAAACACTGTTTTGGGTCCGCGTTGTCAAGCCACTGATAGCCTTCTCATTTTCCTTCGCGATTCCTTGTTCTTTTCTTGTGATTTGAGAAAAAATAAATGTTTTGATACTTACACAAGTTCTCTTTCTTTGTCATGCAGCTGTTTCACAAAGGAGCTAGAACGTGTGTTGGACTGCAAGGGAGAGGAATACGATGTTCCACGCTAGTTGGAATTTACAAACGAGCTAACCATGATGCGTTGCGTCCCAGCTGCTCTCTAGTCGTTCATCTGAATAGGCTTAAGAATACTGTGATAAGAGTGGTGACTAACTTGTGTAGTACTACTGTATATCAAACAGGTTGTACTCGTCACAGGCATTCACATCACGCTCCAGGCTCTTGCTATAGTTTTCTTAGTAGCAAGGTTGTTTTTTTTTCACAGGCATTCACATCACGCTCTAGGCTCTAGCTATAGTTTTCTTAGTAGCAATTTTTTTTTTTGAACCCTTCATCTTTGTATTTGATGACGGTTATGTTTCTCGATCGGGTTGGTTCACTTAATACTATTGCATTCAGCCCTGGTTTGGTTCCACATCTACGAGGGTCCGTCTCTGTTCCGCGCTAAAGAGAGAGAAGAAAGGCTCGGATTGACTAATTTTCATTCCGAGCCTTATCTAACCGAACAACCATATTTAGTAATCACACTCCATACTTTTGTGGAAATAAACCCTACTAAGGTCTCGCTCGGTTTGGCTAGAGTGGCTTGGAACATGGCCCATTTCACTGGAATCGCTTGGCTTGGATTGGAATCAAGACCAACTCAAAATGATTGTTCGGATAGGCCCAAACAGGAATAAAAATCAGTAGTTCTCGGCCTTTTCGCCCTCTCCTCCGCCTAATTGCCGTCCCTCTCCTCGCCTAATTGATCACACCTAGGAACACCTAAATCCGCACCAAGTTTCAGTGACCCACCAGGATCCATTCAATATGCCACCGGGATCCACTCAATATGTTCTAGTAAGTAAATGGGTATGTTTTCAAATTGAAAGAAACGAATGAGGCTTAACATTTTTTTTTTTTTGCCTCCACAAGTTGATTGTGAGTACTAACAATAATCTAAATGCTTAGAACCCACCTACTCTTCCATAAAAAAAAAAAATTATCGTTTTTCGAGAAGTCGAATAGTTTAACTTTGAAAGCGTGCATGACACGGTCTTCATCATTAAGTGAAAGCATGAAAATTTTACACGCTCAGGAATTCCTAAAATAAACTTCATTATTAGTTACAAAATATAATTCCATAGCAAAAATATGGAGTACATGTCATCCGTGTGCGTCCGGTGCCCAGTTGGCGGCGGCGGCGGCGCTCCGTGGAGAAAAGCTCGACTCCGGCGGAAGGATTAGAACCGCGGCACCAACGCTGAGTAGTCGGGTCCGCGGTCCAGAGGAGGAGAAGTGCTGAGCCAACGCGCGGACCCACCCAGCCCACCACCATCTCGAATCAGTAGGCGATGTCGCCGCCGACAAGGAGGATGAAACGGAGGGAGGCATCGCTTAAGGGGTCCAGGTCAGGGCACAGGGCACAGGGCACGGGAAGGTGGAGGGCCTGGAGGCTGTCTGTCTCCGACCCCAAAGCTCCCTGCACAACGCCGTTGGGGGCCACACCATCCTCTCGAGCCCCCATCCCTAACCAAAGTGCAGCGGTAAGGGCGACACGCACCTTCCATTTGCATGCATCACTTTGTCCAGTCGAGTTGGTTTAGTTCAGATGAAATGTAATGGAATTGCTTGGATCCGGATGTGAGATGATTTAGTTGATACTACTTAATTGTCTTTGGGGATCAGGGGTTAAAGAAATTTGTCAATCAGCGCTGTATGCCTGTATTCTTGAAAGAAATGCATACGAGGGAAAGGGATATACAGACAATAACATGCTAACAGAATGATCTGTATGTTGAGGCAATTTATTTTTAAAATTCATGGAATAGAAGTTTGTATCCTTTCTGAAAAAAATAAATGTTCAGTGATATTGGCATATGGCACGATGCACGAACATGCTACTGGGAATCTGGATGATTAATTTATTGTGCTAATCATAGCTAAACAACCCTTGTGGCTTTGATCTGGCATGCTTAGTGTACGTTGAGCAAGATCCACTAAATAAGATCTCAATAAAAGGTATGCTTTTATGCAGTTGTGAAAAAATTTAAAAGTAACTGGGAGCACAAAATCAGATTGGCAAACACATAATGGATCAAACTTATATGCCTTTCTTCCTTTCTGATTTTTCCTGTACATGTATTTGTACTATATACATATTACAAAATTGATCAGCTAATCCTCAAAAAATGCGGATGCCAATCACAGGATGTCAAAAGCAACAGGGAGTATCTATGAGCTAAGGATGTTTAGGAGAGAAACCCTGCTCTGGATCAACATCCTGAACAGGTGTCCTGCTCCGCTCTCAAGATCTCCAATGCTGCACTCTAACACCTGTAATTGGCCCTCCTCGCAAACAACTGCTTTTCTCTTGGAAAATGCCTTCGAGACAAGTGACTGCTTGGGCACTTCAATTTGCTTCGACAGGAGCTGCACCGTGGACTCAAGAAGAGAGATGGCGATCTCCTGGCCTTGGTCAGAAGCCTGATCATTGCACAATCTGTCTTGTCAGAAGTGGCCTTCTTGCTTGACTTCGTGAAAGACTGTTTAGCCTTCTTCACCAAGCGCCTATAAGATTGATCTTGGCTTGAACGGTCGCACCATCTCCTTTTCTTAGAGCCACTTGCAGCTCTTGGATAATGGCCTTCAACTCAACAAAGATCTCTTGCATGGTGTTGCAGAGATCCAGCAGCTCGAGAGAAGACTCAATTTCTCCATCCAGCATTTTCTTTTGCTGGGAAGAGCAAACTTGGTTGCTTGGCAGGTGAGTCATCTCCTCAACACTGTTGTAGATGTCTCCAAGCCTCCTCAAACCGTCACACATGGTGACGATACATGTGGATGGTGAGGAGATGATTGCCTCTAGAATGTACAACTCTTGTTGCACTGCAGCTTCGCTAGAGTGAAGCCTAGACGGCAAGCTTATCGACCTAAGATGGCAAGCCATATCGATCTGTAGTCTCTGGCTGAAACTTTTTGCGTATTGAAAAGAGGTGGAAGAAATGATAAGAGAAAATTTTTGCTTGATGATTCAAGTCTCTGCTAAGACCTATTTATAGAGGGAGGGTATGAGGCAGCATCTTTTGAATGGTAGACAAAGAGAATCCTGCCATTTCATCTCCTCAATGTTGTCTATCAAGGTTTCAGATCTGGCAGCAGCATAAGGAATCTGTTTCCTTCATCATGCTGTGTGTGTTTATCAATTGTTTTTAGTGCGCCAGCTATTCTCCCAGTGATCTATCACATTGTCATGCTTCAACTATTGGTAACAAGAATCAGCAGGTTAGTTACTCTACTGGACAATCTTGACGCAATTGCATGCTCCAGAGATTATTTTAGTGATCACTGACCAGGTATTATTGGTGAAGTACGTGTTATGTAGTTGTTGTGCAGTTGCCAACGCCAGTAGGTATTTTATTCTGTGCAACTCATGCTACTTTCACGCTCCACCTCGTGTGTTGGAGCTGGCTTGCTTTAGCTGTAGATAGCAAGATCCACTGGACAAGGATCTTCTGCTTGTTGCTGAGGCAACATATTGCATCTTAGCAACGTGTCTATCTCATAATAAAGCCATGCAAAGATCAACTTGAACAATGCGTCCCAGCTTCTTTAATAACAGTCACCAGTATTGAGCATCTTTAGAGCATCATTTTTCTTAATAAGGAATTTCTGGATGGATGCTCCAAACTTGTGTCATTGGATCATTTTATTTGTAACAGTAAAACAACAAGAAGTAGTTCGAAATTGTGTTTCTGTTTTCAAGTGACTGTTTTTCTGTACAATACTTCTCAATTCTCATATACAGTGGTCAGCTGATCATCTAAAAGGTGGATGCCAATGTGGCTCAGAGTTGGTACATCTATCTACAAGCTGAGTGTGTTCATAAGGGAAACTCTGCTTTGGATTTGAACAAAATCCAAATTCTACTCTCTAGATAAACAATATCCACTTCACATAGAACTCTTCTCTTTAGGAATGTCCTGTGGATGAGAGACCACTTGCTAGGACTTTGTGCTGCAATCTGCTTTGACAAGAAATGTCACGAGGACTCGAGAATTGACACAGCAATATCTCTAGCTTCACTTAACAGCTTGACCACCCCCGCAGCTCTTCTGGTTAGCTGAAGTTTACTTTAATCTTCTTGAACCTCCTGCAGCTGTCTAGGTCTTCTTTGCAAGCAGATATAGGATTGAAACTGAATCTTGGCTTCGACTGCTGAAGTGTCTCCTCTTTTCATAATCAGTTGCACCTCCTGCAGTCCTGCTCGAGCTCACTCTCTTGCATGGCTCTAAAGAGATCAAGCAGCAGGACGGAGCGCTCAAGCTAGTCCTCCACTGCTTTCCTAAATGTTATTGTACACACTTCCAAGCCTCCAAAAACATCAAACAATTTTCAAATGTCTGCGGAGGCTAAAGGGTTGGTTTCCTTTATGACCTGTGACTGATCCTCAACGCTGGTTTCGTTGGAGGCGAGGGCTGGAAGGCGCACTTGCAGATCTTATATGGCAAGCCATGCTTGGAGCGAAAAATGCAGTGCTGTCTTCTTTGTAGAGGAGGGGAGAGGAATGGTGCTCTAATGGTGTCTACTCTCCCTTGGGGTTCTCTCTATATATAATGAAACAAGTAGAAGCACTACAAACTTGAATCAGCAGACAAGAAGAATCATGCCAGTCCAGTTGCTTGTGAGTTTGTTGTCCATCTCTACGGCAGGTTGATTCTTTTCTTTTAAATAATCTATGTATGCGCCTGTCATGTCTCAATTGTTGGAGGCAAACAAGTACACAATGATGTTGTTTGGGTTACATCTATTAGGTGCACATTATGCTTCAACATTACGGGATGACTAACCTCATTAAGCAACATTGCTGTCATGTTTCAGTTGCATCTTTTATGGGCTGGACACATTTTCAGTGTGGCTGATGTTGGACCAACATTGGCATTTTCCAACATGAATTGTCAGACAGGAAGACAGGCTGCAAGCACTGTCCTGCTCCAAAGTTTGAAATGAAGAGGGAAAGGAAATGTGGAAAGAACAGTGCTCCACTCTGCAATTTTCTCTCGAGTCCCAGTTGCTGTGTTTCCACCATCCTTGCTCAATCATCTATCCTTGTTTCATGAGTTATTAATGGATGAGCCCCAGAAAATCAAAACAGCTATAATGGCACACACTGACATAGGTGTAAATAAGAAAGTACTGTATGTATATGCAAACGAACTAATCTGAGATTAAAAGTTGATATATACATTTCCTGTTCTGCACATTGAAATCTATAGTTGATTAGAAAATCCATTTTGCAGTAAAAAGATTAGTGAATCTTTTAAATATGGGCCTGGATCACATAAAATGGAATGGGTAGATGAGAGAATAGGTTCTCAACACCACTCTCTACAATTCTTTTATTGTTGCACATAATTTGTCTAGCGTGATACATTGTTTTTGTAAGTAGCCTGACTGCTTCCTTTATTCAGATACATCCAATGCTATGATAATTATTCAGGTACATCCAATCCTTTATTGCAGAAACACGTGCATGGCCAAAGCATATATGCTGCTAGTGGCAATGGAGAGCATAGGCATGACTACAGGACTACCGCTAACTTCACTAATCCATCATGTAATGATGTGATTATATTGGAATCGGGTGACTAAATGCAACTAACCTGGGTTTGGGAACTTGGAGCTGGAGGCGAGCAAGGGCATCTAGCTGTTCCTCCAGCAGCAACTTGCCTGTTAATCAATCATCTCATGATGATCTGGATCAGATGCTCATCTTGCTGCCCTTCAACCATGCAGGTAAGTTTGCCGCTCATATTGCAGACATGACAGCCTCGCAAATCAAGCTAAGTTTGTAGTTTGTGATGATTCTTGGGTTTGGTGGCTTCTGTTGCAGTTCATCAGTTGGTTACACATGAGAATGATTCTTGCTGTCTGCTGGTTCAGCTATGCGTTGCTTCCACCTCTTTGGCTATATAAACAGGAAAGCCAATGCCAGGAAGATAACCATTGCAGCACTTGCCTTCTCTTCTCCATTTCAAGAAAACAGAAGCTTCACAGCCTCAGACTCCATTCAAACCATGGCTTGCCACCTTAGATCCACGAGCATGCCTTCCAGCCCTGTCTCCAACAAAGCTAGCATCGATGAACAGCTGCAGAGCCTGAAGGCAACCATCTCCTCACCTTCAGTGGCCATTGAAACCATGGTTGATGGTCTCAACAAGATTGTGAGCATCTACAGCTGCATTGACGAGCTCACATCCTTGCCCATCAACCAACGTCAGCAGAGGAAGGCAGTGGAGGAGGAGCTTGAGCGCTCTCTTGTCCTGCTTGACCTCTGCAACGCCATGCAAGAGAACTTTGGAGAGCTCAAGGTCAGCGTCCAGGAGATGCAACTAGTTCTCAAGAGAGGAGACAATGCGGCTCTTCAGGCCAAGGTTCAATCTTATGCCCGCTTGGCCAAGAAGGCACAGAAGCAGTTCAAGAAGATCAACAGCAAGGCTGCCTCTGACATTGAAGGATGCAGAGTAGTCAGGTTGTTGGCTGAAGCACGGGAGATTGCTGTGTCGATGCTCGAATCGACATCACATCTCCTCTCAAAGAAGATCGCTATGCCCAGTGCTAGCAAGTGGTCTCTTGTGTCCAAAGCATTTGAGAAGAAGAAAGTTGTGTGCGAGGAGGAGCAATTGCAGGCGTTGGAGTTGGACATTGTTGATCTTGAGAGTGGAGTTGCGATTTTGTTCAGGACACTGATCCAGAGCAGAGTTTCTTTTCTGAACACTCTCACCTTGTAGATAGATCATACACCAACTCGAATCCCTGTGATTAGAGGATCTGCTGATCATGGAACAGTTTTGATGTATATATGAGAGAAAGTGTACAGAAATAAACCATGCGAAAGCAAAGTTTTGGGTCAATTTTCCTGCTGTCATTTTTGTTAACCCTTCGTCTCCTGACTGGTAAAAATAGCAATAATTGAAATGGGGCTGCTGCAGTTGAAGTTTCTTCAGAATATGCTCATATTATTGGTCCTTCGTTTTTTTGAGGAAACTGGAGGGGCTGCAACCCCTACAGATTGAATTTATTAATTAAAGCAAAATTATTGGTCATTATTGGCCACCGTTACTATTAACAATAGGCATAAGATCCTAATGAAGTGGATCTTGCTCCCCTTGACCGATAGCATGCCAGCTCCAACAATTAGATTCGAACTAGCAATGTACAAATCAGCATGACATGAATCATCACGATTCAAGAATGCTGAGGACAACTGTTTCTTCCCATAGCAGCTAGCGCATCAACCAGCATAGCCTTCTAATTCCACAGCTTGCTCTCAATCTCATGATCTGTGACTGTATCTTACACTAAACTTATGCATCAGTGTAGATGCTTTTGCTACCATTTATTTTTATTGAAACATCTATCCTTACTGTACCCCCAACTGCACTAGGGATGACTGTAAAGATAAATAGGTAAAAGTAAGGCATATTTTTGTCTCTGCAACACTAGCAGTAATGGATCCAAACAGGGTCTCGGTGTTCTTCTGCTTAAATTGAAACGTGTTAGATGTCTGAACTATAAAGAAGCATTGTGAAGCAGGTCGAACAAACTGCAATCACTTCACTGGTCTTCATAAAAAATAAACTGCAATCACTAGTTGCTATTCTAATTCACAGGCTGCCTCTACTAATGTCATATTGAACTATATACTGAACAACATCTGCCATTACCAATAACAAGAAAATCTCGCACCACAATTGTCGAGCTTTGCTTCGTGTAAGTCTTTATTCTAATCCCCACATCTCCCCAATTCCAGGTATTGCACTGCTGCTTGAATTTTCATGGTTTCTGAAGATTATATTCACACGCAGGCTACCGAGCATCTGGAGATCAACAAACGATTCTATGAGATCAGAACGCACCAGTTTCCTGGTAGGCTCATTGGCTGAGATGCTGAGTCAACATCCAACCTTCATAGGCTTGCAACCCGTGTGCAACAGCTAGCAGATATTGAACGCTCGCGCAGATTCTCTGCTACTAGTAATCAGAACGTGTAACAGCATGATATATAGCTGGCCAAATATTCAGGAGCCACAAATGATGCCCTAAACTAACGCACATACACGTGGATCATATATATCGAAGCAGGTCGATCGAGGAGATTACGCTGCAACTGCAAACAAACAGGCAATGCACAGCTGAAACATGACATGAGGACTGTCACTAATGATTAATCCACCGTGTAATGACATGACGAGATTGGACCTGGATAACCAAACGCGGAGCCTGGATCTGAGGTTAGCACAGTCAACTATACGATAATTTCTCCAACAGCAACCTGGTTGTTGGTTGATCCATCTCACGATCTCGATGAGATGCTGATCTCACCTCCAGAGTCCATAAGATTATCTCTGTTGCATGTAATGAAAACTGGGAACCCCAGTATGTACTCGGATCTGTTGCTTTCTGAAAAGGAGAGGTCCATAAGATTTGATGGAAATGTTGAGGGCCGCTTTACCATTTAAGAGTCTTGACAAGGCAATTCTCACCACAAACCTTGTTGTTTCTCCTTTACAGCTCACCAGAACATTTTTTTCCATTAAGGATTTGTTTTCAAACCTTTTCCATTAGATATTTGACCAAGACTAAGAGCCAATTGCACATGAAGACGAATTATGGCATTAACAATATATAGCTCGTTGTTTGAATTCATCAAGCAACAGTAAAGTATGCAACATCTTGATATATTCATCCACACATCTTGATATATTCATCCATAAATTGTTTTGATCATCAGAATATCATCTAAAGATTCTAAACAAAAGCAAATCTTCTAAAAGGCAAATGCTATCAAACATATGCCTTTTTTTCTTCCTGATCAGCTCCACTGCTCTAGAGTCATCTCTAGCTGCAGTTGGGGTGATGATAAGCATATGATGTTTCAATAATTGGCAGCAAAATCATCTGCACGGGTGCTTAGTTTAGTGTTAGTTCAGATCACGAGATCGGAGAGCAAGGTGTGCAATGAGAAGAGCGGCGGTTGGCTACGCTGGTTGATGCATGCTAGGGGGAAGCAACAGTTGACTTCAGCGGCGTTCGTGGTGCTTCATGTCATGTTGTTTGTTTTTCTCCTGTCTGCTGTGCGTTAAGCATTTAGAATTTCAATTCTGCAATTTCAAACGATCCACATGCCCTCAAATTTATTATGCATTGGCAGCTTATCTAATGCTGATCAACCATTGATTGCGTGTTCGAATCTCATCGGTGGAGCTGGCATGCTATCGGTTAAGGGGAGCAAGATCCACTTAATTAGGATCTTATGCCTACGGTTAATATTAACAGTGGCCAATAATGATGCGCACCTTCTGAAGAAACTTCAACTGCAGCAGCAAAATTCAGCCGATTGTTTTACCAGTCAGGACTCAGGAATCAAGATTCAGGAGACGAAAAAGGAAAAAAAAAAAATGACAGCAGGAAAAATGACCCAAAACTTTGCTTTCCAGCATATTCTATTTCTGTATACTTTCTCTCATATATACTTTATATATACATCAAAATTGTTTCGATGATCAGCTGATCCTCTAAAATGTGGATGCTAATCGCAGAGATTAGAGTTGGTGTATGATCTATCTACAAGGTGAGAGTGTTGAGAAGAGAGACTCTGCTCTGGATCAGTGTCCTGAACAAAGTGGCAACTCCACTCCCAAGACCAGCAATGTCCAACTCCAACACCTGCAATTGCTCCTCATTGCACACGACTTTCTTCTTCTCAAAAAGCCTTAGACACAAGAGACCACTTGCTAGCACTGGGCATCGCGATCTTCTTGGAGAGGAGATGTGATATCGATTAGAGCATCGACACAGCAATCTCCCTTGCTTCAGACAACAACCTGACTACCCTGCATCCTTCAATGTCAGAGGCAGCCTTGCTGTTGATCTTCTTGAACTGCTTCTGTGCCTTCTTGGCCAAGCGGGCGTAAGACTGAACCTTGACCTGAAGAGCTGCATTGTCTCCTCTCTTGAGAACCAGCTGCATCTCCTGGGCGCTGACCTTGAGCTCTCAAAGTTCTCTTGCATGGCGTTGCAGAGGTCAAGCAGGACAAGAGAGCGCTCGAGCTCCTCCTCCACTGCCTTCCTCTGCTGATTGTTGGGCAAAAATGTTAGCTCGCCAATGCAGCTGTAGATGCTCACAATCTTGTTGAGACCATCAACCATGGTTTCGATGGCCACTGAAGGTGAGGAGATGGTTGCCTTCAGGTTCTGCAGCTGTTCATCGATGCTAGCTTTGTTGGAGACAGGGCTGGAAGGCATGCTCGTGGATCTAAGGTGGCAAGCCATGATTTGAATGGAGGCTGAGGCCGTGAAGCTTCTGTTTTCTTGAAATGAGGGAAAAGAAGGCAAGCTGCTGCGCTGCAATGGTGGTCTTCCGGCTTTGGCTTTCCTCTTTATATAGCCAAAGTCCCAAAGAGGTGGAAGCAACCGCATAGCTGAACCAGCAGACACGAGAATCATTCTCATGTGTAACCAACTGATGAACTTCAACAGAAGCCACCAAACCCCAAGAAGCATCACATACTTAGCTTGATTAGGATGCTGTCATGTCTGCAATATGAGCGGCAAACTCGTCTGCCCGGTTGAAGGGCTGAAAGATGAGCATCTGATCCAGATCATGAGATCATTCATTAGCAGGCAAGTTGCCACTGGAGGAAGGAACAACTAGATGCCCTTGCTCGCCTCCAGCTACAGGTTACCAAGCTAGTTGCATTTAATCAACTGATTCCAATTTAATCACATCATTAGTGAATATAGTGATAGTCCTCCAGTTTCTTCAAAAAAAAAAAAAAAAAAAAAACGGTAGTCATGCCTCTGCTCTCCATCGCTTGTGCACTAGCAGCGTATATGCTTGACCATCCACGTGTCTCTGCAATTTTTATAATAGTCCTGAATAATTAGCATAGCATTGCATTTACCTGAATACAGCATGCGGTCAGGCTACTTACAAAAACAGTGTCGGCACTATTGCGCTATGACACAATACTGCATCTTCTGCCCAAGCAGATTGGCAAATAAGGATTGCAAAGTGGCCAGTAGGATTTTTCTTTCCTCCAAAAAGAAAACCATTAAGGTAGTCAAATATTGTATGCAATAATAAAAAAGAATTGTAAAATGGATTGCAAAAAAAGAACATTAAGGTAGTCCATATTTAAAGGATTCACTAATCTTTTTTTACTCCAAAATGGATTCGCTAATCATATAAATAGATTTCAATGTGCAGAGCAAGAGATATATATATATCAACTTTTAATTTTCAGAGAAGTTCATATGTATATACATAGAGACAATACTTTCCCCCTATTTACGCATGTGTCTCATTGTGTGCCATTATAGCTATTTTGATTTTCTGGGACTGATCCATTCACTCACAAAACAAGGATAGGTGATTGAGCAAGGATTCAAATGGGCCTTGGTGGAAACACAGCAACAGAGGGAGATAGCAGAGTGGAGCACTGTTTTTCCACGTTTCCTTTCTTCATTTCAAACTTTGGAGTTGGGCAGTGCTTGCAGCCTGTCTTCCTGTCTGGATAATTCATGTTGCAAAATGCCAATGTTGGTCCAACATCAGCCCCACTGAAAATGTGGTCCGACTACCAAAAAAGATGCAACTGAAACATGACAGCAATGTTGCATAATGAAGTTAGTCATCCCGTAATGTTGAAGCATAATGTGCACCTAGTAGATGTAACCCAAACAGCATCATTGTGTACTTGTTTGCCTCCAACAACTGAGACATGACAGGGGCATACATAGATTGTTCAAAAAGAAAAGAATCAACCTGCAGTGAGAGATGGACAGCAAACTCACAAGCTACTGGGCTGGGATTCTTCTTGTCTGCTGATTCAAGTTTGTAGTGCTTCTACTTGTTTCATTATATATAGGAGAACCCCAAGGAGAGTAGACACCATTAGAGAACCATTCCTCTCCCCCTCCTCTACAAAGAAGGCAGCACTGCATTTTTCGCTCCAAGCATGGCTTGCCATATAAAGATCTGCAAGTGCACCTTCCAGCCCTCGCCTAACAAAACCAGCTTTGAGGATCAGTTGCAAATCATCAAGGAAACCATACCTTTAGCCTCCGCATTGAACATTGCTTGATGTTTTTGGAGGCTTGTAAGTGTGTACAATAATATTTAGGAAAGCAGCGGAGGACTAGCTTGAGTGCTCTGTCGCGGGTGCTTGATCTCTTTAGAGCCATGCAAGAGACTGAGCTCGACCAGGACTGCAGGAGGTGCAACTGAAGAAGAGAGACTTCAGCAGTTGAAGCCAAGATTCAGTTTCAATCCTATATCTGCATTGCAAAAGGATGCGCAGAAGCAGTTCAAGAAGATTGATTAACAGTAAGTTTACTTTAGCAAACCAGGAGAGTTGCAGGGTGGTCAGGCTGTTGAGTGAAGCCAGAGATATTTATATCTAAATTTCTCAACAGTGGTCAAATTTAGAGTCAAAGCAGATTACAGCATAAAGTTCTAGCAAGTGGTTCCTCATACACAAGACATTCTTAAAGGAAAGAGTTCTATGTGAAGTGGATCAATTACAAGCCTAAAGCCTTAGGTTAGAGCATTGTTTATCAAGAGGGTAAATTTGGGAGTTTGGCCAGATTGATACAAGCAGAGTTTCCCTTCTCAACACTCTCAGCCTTGGAGCAAGATGTACCAAATCAAGAGGAGAACCTTTGGCATCATTTTAGATGATCAGCTGATCACTGTATATGAGAAGTATTGGCACAGAGAAAATCCGTCACGCATGAAAACAGAAACATAATTTTGAAGAACTTCTTGTTGTTTTACTGTTACAAATCATACGATACAATGATCAAGCTTTGGAGCATCCATCCAGAAAATTCTTTATTAAAAAAAAATGGCGCTCTAAGGTGGTCAATGCTGAGTGACTGTTATTAAACTAATTAGGGCCAGCGTTGATCAAGTTGATCTTTGCATGGCTTTATTATGAGATAGCCATGTTGCTAAGATGCAATATGTTGCCTCAGCAACAAGCAGAAGATCCTTGTCCAGTGGATCTTGCTTGTATCTACAGCTAAAGCAAACCAGCTCCAACACTTTGAGGTAGAGCATGTAGTAGCATGAGTTGTGCAGAATAAAATACATACTAGCGTTGGCGACTAAGCAACAACTACACATAACATTACTTCACCAATAATACTTGGTCAGTGATCATTAAACTAATCTCTGGAGCATGCAATCAGGGTAAAAGATTGGCCAGTAGAGTAACTAACCTGTTGATTCTTTATTGCCAATAGTTGGAGCATGACAATGTGATATAGATCACTGGGAGAATAGCTGGCGCACTAAAAAAGAAAATTGATAAACACACGGTGTGATGAAGAAAAACAGATTCCTTATGCCGCTGCCAGATCTGTTTTGATAGACAACGATGAGAGAGATGAAATGGCAGGATTCTCTGTCTACCACTCAAAGATGCTACCCGTAAGTCATACCCTCCTCTCTATAAATGCGTCTCGGCAGGGTGAATCATCAGGCAAAAAAATTCGCTTCTCATTTCTTCCACCTCATTTCCAAAAAGCATAAAAAGGCTTTCCAGCCAGGGCTACAATCGATATGGCTTGCCATCTTAGATCCATAAGCTTGCCGTCTAGGCTTCACTCCGAAGCTGCCAGTGCAACAAGAGTTGTACATTCTAGAGGCAATCATCTCCTCACCATCCACATGTATATCGTCACCATGTGTAGCTGGTTTGAGAGGAAAACTTGGAGACATCTACAACAGTGTTGGGGAGATGACTCACCTGCCAAGCAACCAGTTTACTCTTCCCAGCAAAAGAAAATGCTGGATGGAGAAAGTTGAGGTCTTCTCTAGAGCTGCTAGATCTCTGCAACACCATGCAAAAGAGATCTTTGTTGGAGATTGAAGGCCATTATCCAAGAGCTGCAAGTAGCTCTAAGAAAAGGAGATAAGCGCGACCGTTGAAGCCAAGATCCAGTCTTACAGCCGCTTGGTAGAAAAAGGCTAAACAGTCTTCAAAAGAAGTCAAGCAAAGGAAAGGCCACTTCTGACAAGACTGATTGTGCAATGATCAGGCTACTGACCAAAGGCCAGGGGATCGCCATCTCTCTACTTGAGTCCACAGTGCAGCTCACTGTCAGAAGCAAATTGAAATTACCCAAGCAGTCACTTGTCTCAGAAGGCATTTTTCAAAGAGAAAAGCAATTGTTTGTGAGGAGGACCAATTACAGGTGTTAGAGTGCAGCATTGGAGATCTTGAGAGCGGAGGCAGGACACCTGTTCAGGATATTGGTCCAGAGCAGGGGTTTTCTCTCCTAAACATCCTTAGCTCATAGATACTCCTTGTTGCTTTTTGGCATCCTGTGATTGGCATCCGCGTTTTTATAGGTTAGCTAATCTTGATGCATTTTTTGTAGTATGTATATAGAGTACAAATGTACAGAACAATTCAGGAAGGAAAAAAGACAGTTTTGATCCAATTCATGTTTGTTGATGTGATTTTGTGCATTCAGTATAGTGCTTTGCGATCCTTAATTAGTGGATCTTGCCCTGCGTGCAAGAAGCATGCAGATCCACAGCCACAATGGTTAAGCTGAGATAGCAGAATAAATTAATCATCAGATTCCCCCTACCACGTTTGTTGCAGTGTATAGCATTGCCATTGAACAATTATTGGTTTAAAATGGATGTAGATTTCTAGTCCATGTATTGAAAAAAATCAATGGCTTCAACGCATCCCAGATTATTTGTAAGCATCAAAGCATGCTATTGTGTGCATTCCATGTAGGCATTCCTTTCCAAAGAATACACCTCTGGGCTGCGTGCATTCCGTAAGTGAGAGTTAAAAAAAAAAAATCTAGGTGATTGTTAAATTTCGCAAATCCCTGAGCCCCGAGATAACCAAATCATCAGCGAAGTGGTGTGGGCCGTGTGGCGTGCAAACTTGTTTGGGGGCATTGAGCCGCAATCTTTACCAAGTCAACAACTATCAGAGTATCAACTGAATCATTTCACATCCAGATCCAAGAAATTTCAAGCTGCCTAAACCACCTCAATCAGCAGCTAAACTGAATGCAAAATCGAAAGGTGCGTGTAGCCCTTACAGATCGGGAGGAGCCGTCTGGCAATGTCCGTACCAGATGGAGTGGTGCAGGGAGCTCTAGGGTCAGTGACGGGCTCCCGCTCCCCCGTCCCCTGCTTGGCCCCGCCGCGGAGGCCTTGGAATTGTAGGGCTCATCTTGGTCCTCCCATCCGCTGCAACGCACTTCCCCGTTTCATCTTCCTCGATCGACGCCATGGACCCGGCTACTTGGCATTGCATTGGTGGCGGGCTGCGCTGGACGGACTTTTTCCCGGAGTTCCATCTCCTTCCGCCAGAGCTAAAGCCGCGCCCGCCGCCGTATGGACGCCACCGACTCCGAGGTCCAACTCGGAATGAAAGGTATTTTTAAAATAAATTCCTTTTAATGGTTGCAAGTCGGGCAGGCCGCAGGGGAGCCTATCGGCCTCAGACACCGACTGGGCTGGCCAGGCCAGTGTACCCTTATGGGCCCGATGGGCCTTTCGGTCCCCAAGTTGCTGATAGTCCAGTCCTTGTCGCGCAGCCGCAGCCAGCCGCGTGCAGAACTGCAGATTACGCTCCTGGAGCACTTCGCCAACATACACGGCTTGGCCATGGATCTTCGTTACTACCGGGACCTGTTTTTTCGCCTTCGCAAAACTTCAACGTCGTCGTCACCACCACGATGCAGGACGTGTACACGTTGGGGTTGAACGTGGAGCAGGCAGCGTGTGGGTTAGAGGAAAAGGAGGAACTATAGCTAGACTAGAATGTAGATTCTATGGTGGGCTGAACTGGGCCATCGAAGAATAGGAGACCATGTATGAAAAAAAAGGTATAATAATCTAGAAAAAAATAGAGCTAAATATAGATATGGCGTAGTATGTAGTATGTTGTATTAGCGGACCCAAAATTATTTCCTTTGGGTAGGCACACAGTACAGCAACAGTGCTCTATAGTATGCTGCAGTTCTCGCTTGTATAATTCACCTTAGTTACTAGGAATTACGGGTAGTCAGGAACTACACGGCTACTACCTGAGACCGCCACTTTAGCAATAAGATATATCCTACCTATATATTTGCACTACCTTTGCGGGGCCTTGGCGCCTCGCTCGTTAGTACCGTCAATTCGTACTTCGTCACGCTCGATCGCCAATTCGTATTTGGTCTCCCGTCTTTGGATCAAATATTTGTTCGTACGCTGTTTCAACCCACGCATAGGTAACATTTTCGTAATATACACATGGTCACTATATCTACGAGCAAAACTATGGCGCGCCCACAGCTGCAGCCCAGAAACTTCGGCGGGTTTTGGCCTGTCCACAAACCCCTATGACTTGGATAAGGCCTGGCGAGAGATTTTGAAACCGGTAGAATCTTACGGAACTTTGGCTTCGAAATACATTTTAGCTATTTTTGTGAGTGGAAAACATCGCGAGGCGGCCAGTTCAAGCTACGAGCAGGCCCAAAAAGCTAGAGTAGGACTTGCGCATGCATGGGTAGGATCGTTACCCGAAATAGCCAGGTTTTTCGACTACGGCCCGAACCGGCGGCCCGAGAAAATGCTAGGTATATTATTGGTCACCTATGTCGAGAACTCAATAGGCTTCCTTCTCTCTGTCAAAAATAGGCCTTCCTTCTCTCAGGCCAAATGTCAGTGCTGTCCGTGGCCGCGAGGATCTGCGACGAGACGATGAGGAGGAGGCATGCCTGCAGCGGGTGGGAGGACAGCGAGGAGCCCTGCAATTCGAAAACCGCTGCGGGAAGTCAGGGGACGGGGAGATGCAGCCTGTCCCCGACCCCCAAAACTCCCTGCACAAATCCGTCTGGGACGGACCAATGACATACGGCTCCTCCCGAGTCCCGATCCGTAAGGGCTACACGCACCTTCGATTTGCATTCAATTTAACTGATTGGTTTTGGATTAGGACAGCTGAAGTTGCTTGTGTTAAGATGCCAAATGATTCAGTTGATAGTTGTTTGGTGATTGCAGCCCAAAAGGCCTCAAACCACCTTTTCGATAATTTTGGTTGTCTAGGCACTGATGGATTTGCAGAAATTTATCAATAATCTAGTGATCTAGATATATATATTTAGATTCAACTGTCACTATGGAATGCATGCTGCCCAGACCCCAGAGTGTATTCTCGAAAGAATTTACATCCATTCAATGGCAGTTCTATAGTGCACAAACGTGGTAGGGGATCTGGATGATTAATTTATTCTGCTATCTCAGCTTAACCATTGTGGCTGTGATCTGGTATGCTTCTTGCACGCTGGGCAAGATCCACTAGTTAAGATCTGAAAAAAGCAATCTATACTGAATGCACACAATCACATCAACCAACATGAATTGGATCAAAAACTGTCTTTTTTTCCTTCCTGAATTTTTCTGTACATTTGTACTCTATATACATACTACAAAACTGCATCAAGATTAGCTAATCCTCAAAAACGCGGATGCCAATCACAGGATGTCAAAAAGCAACAAGGAGGATCTATGAGCTAAGGATGTTTAGGAGAGAAACCCTGCTCTGGACCAATATCCTGAACAGGTGTCCTGCTCACTCTCAAGATCTCAATGCTGCACTCTAACGCCTGTAATGGTCCTCCTCGCAAACAACTGCTTTTCTCTTGGAAAATGCCTTGGACACAAGTGACTGCTTGGGCACTTCAATTTGCTTCGACAGGGAGCTGCACCGTGGACTCAAGTAGAGAGATGGCGATCTCCTGGCCTTGGTCAGTAGCCTGATCATGGCACAATCAGTTTTGTCAGAAGTGGCCTTCTTGCTTGACTTCTTGAAGACTGTTTAGCCTTCTTCACCAAGCGGCTGTAAGACTGGATCTTGGCTTGAACGGTCGCACCATCTCCTTTTCTCAGAGCCACTTGCAGCTCTTGGATAATGGCCTTCAACTCAACAAAGATCTCTTGCATGGTGTTGCAGAGATCCAGCAGCTCGAGAGAAGACTCAATTTCTCCATCCAGCATTTTCCTTTGCTGGGAAGAGCATACTTGGTTGTTTGGCAAAGTGAGTCATCTCCTCAACACTGCTGTAGATATCTCCAAGCCTCTCAAACCGTCACACATGGTGATGATACATGTGGATGGTGAGGAGATGATTGCCTCTAGATGCGCAACTCTTGCTGCACTGCAGCTTCAGCTGGAGTGAAGCCTAGACGGCAAGCTTATGGACCTAAGAGATGGCAGGCCATATCGATCTGTAGTCTCTGTCTGAAACTTTTGTGTATTGAAATGAGGTGGAGGAAATGAGAAAGAAAAACTTTTGCCTGATGATTCAAGTCTCTGCCGAGACCTATTTATAGAAGGGGGTGTGTGTGTGTGTGTGTGTGGGGGGTGACTTACGGGGGTAGCATCTTTTGAGTGGTAGACAAAGAGAATCCTGCCATTTCATCTGCTCAGTGTTGTCTATCAAGGTTTCCAGGATCTGGCAACAGCATAAGGAATCTGTTTCATTGATCATGCTGCGTGTGTTTATCAATTTTTAGTGCGCCAGCTATTCTCCCAGTGATCTATCACATTGTCATGCTCCAACTATTGGTAACAAGAATCAACAGGTTAGTTGCTCTACTGGCCAATCTTGACCCAATTGCATGCTCTAGAGATTATTTTAGTAATCACTAACCAAGTATTATTGGTGAAGTACGTGTTATGTAGTTGTTGTGCTGTTGCCCACGCCAGTAGGTATTTTTATTCTGCGCAACTCATGCTACCTTCACGCTGTACCTCGTGCATTGGAGCTGGCTTACTTTAGCTGTAGGTAGCAAGATCCACTGGACAAGGATCTTCTGTTTTGTTGCTGAGGCAACATATTGCATCTTAGCAACGTGTCTATCTCATAATCATAATAAAGGCATGCAAAGATCAACTTGAACAAGCGTCCTAAACTTCTTAATAACAGTCACCGGTATTCAGCATGCTTAGGAGCATACATTTTTCAAGGAATTTTCAGGATGGGTCTCCTGACCTTTGGGTCATTGTATCATTGATTTATAACTGTAAAACAACAAGTAGTTCAAAATATGTTTCTGTTTTCAAGTGGACTGTTTTTTCTGTACAATACTTCTCAATTCTCGCATATACAGTGGTCAGCTGACCGTCTAAAAAGGCAGATGCCAATGGGGCTCAAGTTGGGTACATCTATCACCAAGCTGAGAGTGTTCATAAGAAACTCTTCTCTGGATTTGAACAAAATCCAAAATCTACTATATCTAGATAAACAAATATCCAAACCCAAGGTTTTAGGCTTTGTTGACCCACTTCACATAGAACTCCTCTACTTTAGAACAGCCTTGTGGATGAGAGACCACATTCTAGAACTTTGTGCTACAAACTCTTTGACAGGAAATATGATGAGGACTCGAGAATTGAGACAGCAATATCTCCAACTTCACCCAACAAGCTTGACCAACCCCGCAACCCCCTCCCTGGTTAGCTGAAGTGGACTTTAATCTTCTTGAACCCTCCTGCAGGGCCGGCTGCAGCTGTCTGCGTCTCTTCTTTAAAAAAGCAGATATAGGTCAAGAAACTGAATCTTGGCTTCAACTGCTGCAATGTCTCCCCTTTCCATAATCAGTTTGCACTCCTGAACGCTCGAGTTCGCTCTCTGCCGGCACTGAAGAGATCAAGCAACAGGAGAGAAGCGCTTAAGCTCATCCTGCATAGCTTTCCTCTGCTTTGGTTGGCACAGGCTGATTTGGTTGCTAGTCAAGCACATGATCTCCCTAAATGTTGTTGTACACACTTCCAAGCCTCCTCAAAAACATCATGCATTGTTCGAATGGCTGTGGAAGCTGAAGGAATGGATTTTTCTTAATGATCTGCAGCTGATCCTCAATGCTGGTTTTGTTGGGGCAAGGGCTGGGAGGCGGCAAGGTGCACTTGCAGATCCAGTAAGCCATGTTGTAAAGCGAAAATGCAGAGCTCTGAAGAGGAGGGAAGAGGAGTGGTGCTCTAATGGTGTCTACTCTCTATATAATGGAAAGAAGTAGAAGCAATACACAATTTTGGTCAGCAGGCAAGAAGAATCATGCCAGTCCAGTTGCTTGTGAGTTTGCTGTCCATCTCTACGACAGGTTACGTTCTTTTCTTTTGAATAATCTATGTATGCGCCTGTCATGTCTCAATTGTTGGAGGCAAATAAGTACACAAAGGATGTTGTTTGGGTTACATCTATTACGTACATTATGCTTCAACATTACAGGATGATCACCTCATTACACAACATTGCTGTCATGTTTCAGTTGCATCTTTTGGTAGGCGGTACCGCCATTTTTTTTGGACTAACATTGGCATTTCACAACATGAATTGGGCCAGACAGGAAGACAGGCTGCAAGGACTGTCCAGTTCAATACTTTAAAATCAAGTATGAAAAAAAGCAGTGCCCCACTGTGCTATTTTTTTTCCGGTTGTTGTTTGTGTTTCCACCATGGTTCCATTTGAATTGCTCAATCATCCGTCCTTGTTTCATGAGTGAATCATCAGTTCCTCAAGAAAATCAAAACAGCTATAACAGCACACACTGACACGTGTAAATAAAGTAACTATGGTATGTATACTATATACGAACTTCTCCTGAACATTAAAAAGTTGCTCTATACATTTCTTGTTCTGTACATTGAAAACTTTTTAGATGATTAGCTAATCCTTTTGCATTAATAAAAGATTAGTAGATCCTTTAGAACTTGGATCACGTAAAATCATGTAGATGAGAGAATAGGCTTTCAACACCACTGTCGACTGCAAATCTTTTATTCTTTCATACATTTTTTGGAGGAAGCAAAAATCCTATTGGCCACTTTTGCAATCTTTCGTTTCCCAATACGCTTGGGCAGAAGATGCATTATTGATTTATAGCGCAATAGTGCACACACAACATTTTTGTTAGTGTCCTGACCTATTCAGGTAAAATGCAAGCTATACCAATTATCCAGGACCACAAAAATTGCAGAAACACTGGGATGGTCAAGCATGCATATTGCATATATATTGCTAGTGCAAAGCAAATGAAGAGCAGAGACATGACAGAAGGACTAACACTATCTTCACAAATCAACCGTGTAATGACATGATTACATTGTATTGAGGTGATTAAATGCAACTAATTGGGGAACCATGGGCTAGAGGCAAGCAAAGGCATCTAGCTGCTCCCTTCCTCCAGTGGCAAGCTGCCTGTTAATCAATCATCTCATGGTCTGGAGGATCACATGCTCATCTTGCTGCCCTTCAACCGTCCAGGCAAGTTTGCCGCCCATATCGCAGACATGACAGCCTCCTAATCAAGCTAAGTTTGTGATGCTTTCTTGGGTTTGGTGGCTTCTGTTGTAGTTCACCACTTGGTTACACATGAGAATGATTCTTTCTTGCTGTCTGCTAGTCAAGCATACATGCTGCTGTAGTGCACAATCAATGGAGAGTAGAGACATGACTACAGGGCTACCACTATTTTTCAATAATCCACCGTGTAATGATGTGATTACATTTGAACCAGGTGATTAAATGCACCTAGCATGGGGAACCTGGGCTGGAGGCGACCAGAGGCATCTAATTGTAGCTTCCTACAGTGGCAACTTGCCCCTTTAATCAATCATCTCATGATCTGGATCAGAAGTTCATCTCGCTGCCCTTCAATCGTGCAGGCGAGATTGCCTATATTGCAGACATGACGGCCTCCTAATCAAGCCAAGTTTGTGATGCTATGCTTGGGTTTGGTGGCTTCTGTTGCAGTTCACCACTTGGTACATAGCAATGATTCTTGCTGTCTGCTGGTTCAGCTATGCGGTTTGCTTCCACTTTCTTTCGCTATATAAAGAGAAGCCAAAACCAGGAAGATCACCATTGCAGCAGCTTGCCTTCTCTTCTCCATTTCAGAAAACAGAAGCTACGGCCTCAAGCATACATTTCAAATCATGGCACCGCATAGATCCACGAGCGGCGCAGCAGCCCTGTCTCCAACAAAGCGAGCATCGATGAACAACTACCCAGAACCTGAAGGCAACCATCTCTCACCTTCAGTGGCCATTGGAAACCATAGTTTATGGTCTCAACAAGATTGTGAGCATCTACAGCTGCATTGACGAGCTCACATCCTTGCCCCAGCAAACGTCAGCAGAGAAAGGCAGTTGAGGAGGAGCTTGGCTGGCTCCCTTGTCTAGCTTGACCTCTGCAACGCCATGCAAGAGAACTTGCAGACCTCAAAGGTCAGCGTCCAGGAGATGCAGCTGCTTCCTCAAGAGAGGAGATGGGGTCGGCTCTTAGGCCAAGGTTCAATCTTTATGCCCGCTGGCCAAGAAGGCACAAAGCAGTTCAAGAAGATCAACAGCAAGGTTGCTTCTGACATTGAAGGATGCAGAGTAGTCAGCTTGTTGGCTGAAGCAAGGAGACTGCCGGTGTAGTGATGTTTTGAATCGCATCACTTCTCCTCTCAAAGAAGATCTCTATGCCCAGTGCTAGCAGAGTGGTCTCTTTGTGTCCAAGGCATTTGAGAAGAAGAAAGTTGTGTCGCGGAGAGCAAATTGCAGGCGTTGAGTTGGACATTGTTGATCTTGAGAGGAGCTAGACTTTGTTTCAGGACACTGATCCAGAGCAGAGTTTCTCTTCTGAACACTCTCACCTTGTAGATAGATCATACACCAACTCTAATCCTCAAGCGCCATTAGCATCATCCGCTTTAGAGGATCTGCTGATCATCGAAAACAATTTTTGATGTATATATATATATATGAGTGTAAAAGAAATATACTCAACTGGAAAACAAAGCTTTGGGTCCATTTTCCTGCTGTCATTTTTTCGCTCTTCATCTCCTCATTCAACATGGTGGACAGTTAAATAAATAAAAAAATCAATGAAATGGTAGTGCTAGTTGAAATTTCTTCAAAAAATAAATTATCATTAGGTGCTCATGATTATTGGCCCATTATTGGCCTGTTAATATTAACAATAGACATAAGATCCTAATGAAGTGGATCTTGCTCCCTCAACTCATAGCATGCCAACTCTATCAATGAGAGTTGCACTTGCAATTAGTAGTTGTTCAGCATTCGGTAAGGTGCCACTGCATAAGAAATTTGGATGGCATGTGGACATCTTGATATTGCAGGATTCAGATTCTAAATGTTTAAAGCACAGCAGGCAGGAGAAACAAACCAGCGTGTGATGAAGGTATGAAGAACGCTGTAGTCAACTGTTCCTTCCACTAGCATGCATCAACCAGCTAGCCATTACCTGTTCTAATTGCACAGCTTTGCTCTCCAATCTCATGATCTGAGTCTTACACTAAACTATGCACCCGTGCAGATGGCTTTTGCTGCCAATTATTGAAACATCCAATGCAACTCTTTTTATTACCATACTATTTTTTCTTGTCCAAAGTGAGTTGAGAGGACTACAAATATCCCTTTTACCCTTTGTTCTAAGAAATGTTTTGGACAGACGGTAAACTTCTGAGTGTAACATCCAGCATTGCAAATAAAATGTAAACTCACGAGATATTAACTTTGTAAGTCCCTTTGCTTCTGAAAACCACTGTGAACAAAACAGGGAATCTTTTCTGTTGTTCTGCCCTTACAAAATTGGAGATGGATACCTCTGGCAAAAGCGTGCACATATTATGAGCTAGTAGAAAAAAGATCCTTTGCTGCGGGTACTTGCAACATGACAGTGCGATAATAAGCTAATTATTCAGGAGCTGCACCCAACAGGTCCTAGCAGAACCAGATGATTAAACACGTTTTGGGAGCCTGAAGTGAGCGAAGTCAAATGGCTGTCCATGCTTCCACCGGCAACTTTGCATGGTAGCTAACAGATCACACTATTGAATCTGATGCTAATTCAATGCCCTTCACCCGTGCTGCTCATTTTGCCACCCATAATGGTGACATGACAGCAGACAGCCTCGTAATCAAGCTCAACTAGTGATGCCCGTTGAGATAATGGCTTGCTGTCTGCTTATTTCAGCTGTGCAGTTGCTTCAACTTATGTCCCCTATATAAAGGGGAACCCAGAGCTGGGAAGACACCGTTATAGCAGCTTGATTCTCTTCCATCCTCCAGCAAGAAGAGGCTTCATAGCTTCCGTTCCCATTCCATTTTCCAAAGCATGGCCTGCCACCTGAGGATCCGGGCGAAGTGTGCCCTCAAGCCCTCGCTCCAACAAAAAACCAACGTGGAGGAGCAGCTCCAGAGCCTGAAGGCGACTGTCTTCACCCTCCGTGACAGTCCAAACCATCGTTGATGGCCTGTCCAGGCTTCGGGGCATCTACATCTGCATTGATGAGCTCTCGCATGCTTGCCCAGCACCAGTGGCCGACAGCAGAGGAAAGCAGTGGAGGGAGGAGCCAGCACTCTCTTGTTCTGCTCTCGACCTCTGCAGCGCCATGCAAGAAAAGCTTGGCAGAGCTCAGGGGTGATCGCCTAAGAGTTGCTGCTGGGTCTGAAGAGAGGGAGACGACGTGGCTGTCCAGGCCAAGGCTCAGTCTTATGCCCGCTTGGCCAGAAGGTGCAGAAGCAGTTCAAGAAGACGAACAGCAATTTGTACTTGACGCTGAAAGCTGCAGGTGGTCAAGCTGCTGTCTGAAGCGAGAGAGGTCGCTCTGTTGATGCTGGAATCGCATTGTCTCTCCTGTGTCAAGGGGAGATCGTGACATCGAGCGCCACCAAGTGGTCTCTTTGTCTCCCAAGGCATTCCAGAAGAAAAGAGTGGCATGCAGGGAGGAGCAATTGCAGGTGTTGTTGGAGTTGGAGATTGCTGACCTTGACAACGAGGTTCAAGTTGTCTTCAGGAGATTGATCAATGTAGGGTCTCTCTTAGACGCTCTTACCCTGTAGAAAGGTCATGCACCAACCAACCAACTCCGATAGCCTGCGATTAGCATCCACCTTTTAGAGGATTGGCTGATCACTAGAACAATTTTTGATCAGAGAAATAGTTGATGAAAGAGCAAGATTTTGATCCATATCATGTTCCCAAACTGTCTGCTATTCTATTTCTTCTCCTAGCTTGACATGGAAAGCATAAAACAAATCACCTGAAATTGGGAGCTTCAGCTGTTTAGTTTGGAAAGAAAAAATATTCAGAAGATGTTCTGCCCTTACGAAGTTTAAGTTCGTTCGCAACCAATAATTGGTCAGCACTAGAGTAAGCTGCCATGCTGATTCTTGCTGCTAATAGTTGGAACATGACAGTGTGATTGATCGCTTACACGGTTGCACTCAGATGCTCAAGAACTTTGGCGTGGCACGTTGATCATCTTTCAATCACAGATTTCAGAGATTATTCTAAGCGCGACAACACAGGCAGGCAGGCGAAACATGCCAGCATTGCAAGGCGACATGCAGAATGTAATCATGACATTGAATTCAAAATGATGCTTCTGCTAATGTGCAGCACCCAACTGTCCTCTCTTCACACGATCTGAATCTAGCATTAAACTATGTAATCGTGCAGGTGATTTTGCTTCCGGGTTATCTAGACATCCCATGCTGGCCACAGGCTCCAAATAGCACCTTGTCACTGATAAGATTCTTGCTGCCCACAAGGTCAGCGGATTCCACTTCTTCAGCGTTTTCATTATATATAGAGGACAAACATGGCAGGTTGGACAACATTTCAGCAGTTTCCTTTCTGCTCTCTTCTTCTTTCCATCTGTAGAGTGAAAAGAGAGCACTTCAGCTTCCATTGAAGCCATGACCATCCACCCTTACAACATGGCAATGTGATTCAGTTAGGCATAGCACATTATAAATTGAACAGTACATGAGTCAGTCTTGAAATTGTAAAACCCAGATTCTAAATGTTGTAAACACACTAGGAACATGACAACGATGCAAGGAGCTTCAGAGCCTGCAGAATGAAGCAAGTGTTCCTCGCTAGAAGCAACGCTAGAAGCAACGCTAGAAGCAGCCATCAACTGCCAAAGAGACAGCTCGTTCATATTTCCTTTCATGATCACTGGTATCACGAACCCCTTTTATGTATTTATTTATGAGATATAAATGTACACAAAAATATTCAAGTGCAAAAAAAAAAGTGTCCACATCACTGCTTATGAATTATGATAGATAACACATTTTTGTTACTTATTCCAAATTCAAATAAATACTATCCGAAAAAAATTGGTTGTATTTGTTGTGCAGCAGCCAGAATCAAGACGGCCATGGTTGTCACTCACATGTGATGAGCTCGCTAAACAACAAGCAAAAGATGCTTGCAGAGTGGATCTTGCATGCTCCCCAAACCGACTAGCATACATGCCAGCTCCAGCCAATTGCAATCACACATCACGAAAGTTGAGCTGCCTTTGCTGATTCCTTCTGCCAGCATGAGGAACAACCAGGCAACAAGGCAGAAGCTGTGGGTGAAGCTAGCAAGTCAACCGTTCTTTCTCTCGTTTCCTTGCACACTCACCGATCTCATGATCTAGATCTCAATATAAACAATAGAATACCTGCTGCTTATAACCGGGACATAGCACTATGAGAGCTTCATCAGGACACCTTCAGAGATTCCTCTTGCTCAGGTTGAACATACAGAGAGCATCAACCTGCCGTGGGAGACTAGTGGCTATGTCGCAACAGCCCAGCACTTCATCACCAGAGATTCTTCTTGTCGGTAGGGTCCTCAACGCCATTGCTTCAGCTTCTTTGGTTATATATACCAGGAAACCATACCGAGTTGACACCGTTGCAGCTCAATTTCACTCCATTCTCTTCACCTCCAGTTCTAGCCATGGCTTCCATTATCAGATCCACGAGTTTGCCCTCCAGCCTTCGGTCTGAAGAAATCAACATCAAAGAACAGCTACAAAGCCTCAAGGAAACCATCTCTTTGGCTACAATTGAGACAATTGTCGATGATATCAAGAGGCTCGGAGAAGTGTACAACAACATTGAGCAGACAATTTGCTCACCCAGTAGTCAGGCTAGCCTGTGCCGATTACAACAGAGGAAAATGGTAGAGCAAGAGGTCGAGCTCTCTGTTGTCTTTGCTTGATCTCTGCAACACCATGCAAGAGAACTTTTCAGAGATCAAGATCAACATCCAGGAGATGCAGCTGGCAATCAAGAGAGAGATGACTTGGCCCTTCAAGCCAGGATCCAGTCTTACGTCCGCTTAGCCAAGAAAGCACATAAACAGTTCAAGAAGATCAGCAAGAAGCCTACTTCAGTTGATCAGGACAGCTGCAGGGTGGTCAAGCATTTGGCTGAAGCCAGGAGATTGCAATATCCATGCTAGAATCCTTGTCATATCTTCTATCAAAGCAAATTGCCATCTCAAGTTCCAGCAAATGGTCCCTTATCTCCAAGGCATCCAAGAAAAGAAGAGTTGTTTGTGAGGAGAAATTGCAAGAGACAGAGTTGGTCATTGTAGATCTTGAGAGTGGAGTTGAGACTTTGTTCAGGAAATTGATCCAGAGCAGAGTTTCTCTCCTCAACACACTCACAGTTTGTAGATAGATTCAGCACCAGCCCCAATCCCTTGTGATTGATCATAATTTTGTAGCATACCTGTAAATGAGCAACTATACAGAAAAATACTGAAAAGGTCACAGTTTTGGTCAATCTACTGTTACCGATTTTACTGTTTATGGATTCTCTCAAAAAGCATTGTTGCCAAGTTTTAACAGTTTAATTTTTTTTTTAGAATACTCAAAGATGCTTGCCATTATTGATACTTAAAGAAGTTAATCTTTGTGATGCTTCAGTAGAGAGGTGCATGTTATAGGTTTTTGAAAAAAGATGTGCATGTTATGTAGATGCCATCTGTTGTCCCAGCAACAAGCAAAGGATCCTTCGTGCAGTGGATCTTGCTTCCCACATCTAAAACAAGTCGTCAGCTCCAACACACGAGGTTGAGCGTGTAAGTAGCATGAATTCCGCTGAATGAAGCATCTTTTCAAATTAAGAATTGCACGCTCTCTCCATGACACGCTTGTCACAAATAATAATTGGTTAGCAACCACTAAAATGAGCTTGAGCGTGCAATTATGTCAAGATCCACTAGTTGAGCTTAACTAACCTGTTGATTATTGCCTCCAATAGCTGGAACATGGCAATGTGATAGCTCATTGGGAGGATAGCTACTGAAATTAAAAACCAGAACTAAGCCTGAGTCATGTAACAGACTCCATGTGCTGTAGCCACCTTCCAGGTTTCAAACCATAGTAGTTAGACACTTTTTGGAAAATAAAAGGAAGAATTATGTTTGTTCACCATCAACATGATGCCACCTCGCACACTTCTTGGGTATAAATAGGGCTCAGCTGAAGGCCAGACACAACCCAACATCTGCTATCTCACCTCTCATCTCCACAGCCAACAAACATAAAAGAGCCCAGCAATAGCCATGGCTTGCCACCAAAGATCAATCAGTCTACCTTCTAGGCCTGCCTCCAAAGTTGAGGAGGAGCTGCAAATCCTTGAGGCATGCACCTCTTCATCTTCGATGACCATCGAGACAGTCTCCAATGGTCTAAGGAGGCTTGGAGACATCTACAACTCCATTGAAGAGATTATGTGCCTGCCTAGCAACCAAGTTTGCTCCTCACAGCAGAGGAAAATGTTGGATGGAGAGATGGAACGCTCTCTTGAGCTGTTGGATCTCTGCAACGTCATGCACGAGGACTTCACCGAGTTGAAGGCCATCGTCCAAGATCTGCAAGTCTCTATCAGAAAAGCCGATGATGCAGCAATTCAGGCCAAGATCCAGTCTTACTTCCGCTTGGTGAAGAAGGCAAAGAAACATTTCAAGAAGGCGACAAAGAAGGTTACCTTTGATGAAGACTGCAGGATATTGCGGCTGTTGAGAGAGGCTAGAGATCTCTACCTCTCTTCTTGAGTCAACAGTGCATCTCCTGGCCAAGCAAATTGCAATGCCCAAATCATCTATTATCTTGAAGGCGTTCCAGAAGAAAAACTTCAGTTATCTCACGAGGAGCAGTTGCAGGTGTTAGAGTGTAACATCAGAGATATAGAGGATGGAGCAGGACTTCTGTTCAGGAGATTAGTCCAGAGTAGGGTCACACTCCTGAACATGTTTAGTTCATAGATCCTCTAGCTTAGACACTCTTGACATCTGCGATTGTTATCCGCCTTTTAAAGGATCTGCCAGTCGCTATGTACTTTACCATCTGTATATAGAACAAATATACATAAAATAGCCCAATGGAAAACAAAATTTTGGTTCAGTTCACGTTGTCAATCTAGTACTTCAGGCATGCTTCCATTTCAATGGCATCAAGCAAGTGATTTTTACCTTTTCCATGGCCATAAGGTGAATATGCTCAATGATGAACCTGAACATTATACATTTGTAATACACAAACAAAAACAAAAAGGAGGATGTATTCTTGTTTACAAATAAAAAACTTAGCATATTACTATTGTGATAAAAAAATTCTAATAGAGTGTAGCATAATTGTTTTATTTGTAAAACAGGCACGTTGTCTCAACATATGTTTCACAATGTAATTTAGACACCATATTGAGGTGGATGTGACCTTACACATGGATACACCAGCTCCACCATGAAAGGCATATAAACTTATAGTTACCACATAGGTGATCTAACAGACAACCACTCTGTCAACAATTTCCTGAAAACAGGCTGCATCACATGTATCACAAAACAAATAGATTACATTAAAAAGCTCACAAGGAATAAGCTACACACTAATTTGGATTCTTTTCTGCAACAACTTCGAACATGAAAAAATGAACAGATTTGAGGCACCTAAAGCAGGAAATGAACATACAAGCCCATGGCTCTGATCAACATTTCAATCAATGAGAATGACATGACAAAAATATGATGCATAAACAGAAAAACAAATCAGGAGGCCAAATAGTAAGACCTTCTAAAAACGGGCCAAGATAAATATAAATATAAGAGATGTTGAGGCAACAATAACAATAAGCCTCCCAAGCAATTAGGTATAGAATAGAGCTGAGACCCATTATCCATAACATAAGAAATATAACATGCATGTATGCAAGGCTCAGATATAGACTAAACAACCATACTAATTATTGGTGCCAATAGCTGGAACATGACAATGTTTCCACTTGTTTTGCTACATGTACCACACTGGGCTTTTGAATATCATGCCAGTGATCTCTTGCAATTTCCAGCAGACCCCTGTGAGCACAGCATGCCAGTGAAATGTTGGATGCAGAAATGTATCACGATGCATGAGGACTTCACTGAGTTGTGAGTTGAAGGCCATTGTCGAAGATCTGCAAATGTCTCTCGGTAAAAGAGATGACACAGCAGTACAAGACAAGATCCAGTCTTATTTCCACTCGGTGAAAAGGGCAAAGAAAAACATTTCGTGAAGGCTGCAACAGTTACTTTTGACAAGGAGGATTGCGGGATCCTGACACTGTTGAGCAAGGCTACCTGACTGCATTTGCAGGGTAGTGCATATGGCCTGGTTGTGTGTGTTCTCTTTGTAACAGGTGCAGATGTAACTAAAAAACATGTGTTGTTCTTGTTCCTTGTAAGATAGTAACAAACTATTCTCCTTCTTAATGCAATGACAAGCAGTTCTCCTGTGTGTTTGAATTTTTTAAAAGGATGCATATATTTCAGTCAGAATCAAACTCCTTCACCAGTTGTTTGATTTTCTCCAGGCATGTCTTCATTATTAAGTATGCAGATATCCTTTCCAGAGTCCAGACATACTAATTATTTGATCTTTTTTCTCAATAGACATGTTACCACGGTGAGCTGGCATCTATCAAAAAATGTAATTGGCAAGATTCTTGTGAAGCGGATCTGGTCCAATATACAACAGATCCACACCACAAGGTATAAACTTATAGTTAACACATACAGATCCTAGCAGAAAACTTATCTTGTAAATAATTGCATGAGAACAGGTTATATACATGTATCAAAAAGGTAAGAGTCAATCAAAATCTCTCTAAAGGATGAGCTAAATAATTATTAGGATTCTTGCTACGAACAAATTGGACCGTCACAAGAGCAATTACAAACATGAACTCCTCAAACAGATAACAAAAGAAAGGAAAAATGTGGAACACATTGTTTTTTTTTTTTTTTTTCACTTAGTCAGTCACAACAAAGTGAAATAGAAGAAATCAAACAGTAAGGTTCCGTGTTTGCCATTTGAAACTTGCTATGGTTTCATTCTCTTTACAGTTCATAGGAAGGCCTTCTTGAATGGATCAGCAATCAACAAAAGTTGCTTATTTCTTATCGCAGAGAACCAATCATTAGTAACAAATTTGTTCTTGTTTCATTCAATTCAAAACTATTTTTTTTTTTCTTTTCTTTTTTTTTTGATCAGTCATGCTAGAACCCATGAGGCCATGAGTTTACAATAGTTTAAGTTGGCGTGAAACCATAGACTTTATGCTGTTTTGCACAACCTTGAACTTTGATAGCTCAAAATGTTAAGATTCTATACACATCATCTAACAACACAGAGCATTCTTGCACATGCAAAAATGCAAATATACAGGAAAAATTGTGCTCACTCATCTGCCATTTGAGGAACAGATCTGTAAATATGTCTCTCACAGAAATCCTTCTTATCAAAAGAATATGTCTGTTTGCTTGGATTGTGCCTTGAGATCCTTTAACTTCTTCAAAATGTTGGTAAAATAATCTTGTAAATATTTCTCTAAGCTGAGAATGTCATTCCCATCCACCCCAAGAAGCTGGTAGGTCTCACTCATTGGAGCAGAGAAAACTGTGTCACTTGAGAGAACCTGGTTTAAAGAAATGTTCTATTAGTTTTCACAAGCTATGATACAAGTTACCATTACATGGACACATGTAGACTGAACAGAAAGGACAACATGGTAACCTCTGAAAATGCCAATCTGTCAGCCACATCATTTGTCCATTGGAAGAATCGTGTCAACTGACGAGTAAATCTCAAGACGGCAACAGGGACAGTGGTTACATTGGCATCTTGCCCAGCTAACCTCTCACACAATGTAATCACCTGAAGAGGCAAATAAAAGAAAAAAATATAGTAAAACATACAAACAACAAAAATAGTTCTCGGAAGCACCATTTGCAATATCCAGCATCACAAACAAAATGAACTGCATAACAGTTCGGAGACAACAGAGATAAAAATTTAATGATCTATGAAGATAGCTTTATTGATCAAAACTTTTCTGGACATACTAGTAACTAATCCTTCAAAAAAGAAAGTGTGCAGTTTATTACCTCTTGAGTTGTCCAAGCTCGTGGGCCAGCAAAAGTCATGAGTTTCTTGTTGGCCTTCTCATTCCGCATAGCTATAAACGTCAGTCGAGCTTTCGTCCTATAATTTAACCAGAATGTGTCAAAGGAAAGCTGAAGGAGAGGTCCAAACAGAGATTGGTGATCCCATTTGCAAATGGAAAAGGAGGAAATATAAACCTGAGTATCCATGTAAGCAATCCGAAGTTGGAGCATCAGTTCCCCAGACTGACTTCTCTTCTAGTATAGGCACAGCATATTGCCCAATAAGACCCTATTGCAACCAACATTAGAAGGGAATTTATTTCTGAATATAACAAGCAAATATGACAATGGCAGGATGTCTCAACTCAAGGTCATATCACCACTTGACCTTTTAATAGTACAGTTTCACTAATAAGGAACTGCCTTTTTTAACCTATCATCAATGTACTTCACTAGGATCATTGACACTAAGAAATCAGTTTTCTAACCAAAGACTCAGAATCACAGGGAGAGAATCAAACCTACCTGCATGAAACCACACAAACGGATGATGATATAGTCCAGACCACTGTCCTGAATGAACTTCTCAGTACAATACTTGATTTCCATCAAGGGAACCTCAGGATGCTTGTCACAGTTGTGGATGGAATAGAACACATACTTATGAATTCCCATAGCCTTTGCACACTGTATTAGAGCAACTTTTCCTTCCCAATCTACCTAAATGAAATAACCATCAGCAAGTCTAATCAAATGATCCATGGCATATATGTTAGTACAATACTCCATACAAGGGCACACCATGCTTACAAAAACAAACAATGCAGCTAGATGAAATTCTTCACCAATAAGAGCATTGAAATTAGATTGAGTAACAACTAGAAAAACCTCATTGATGCAAGAATAATATTCAGGACAACATGGAAGTATAAACATTTGTTACTCTATTCGCAGAAATGGTTGTAGCATACCGTCCGGATGGGCTCTTCTGGCCGTCCTGTCGCACAATCAATGACAGTATGAATACCAACCAATGTCGCAGGTATGGTCTCCGGCTTGCTGAGGTCAGCCTAATCAGTTCCAATTTGCAAAGCACACAAAATTACCACCAATAGCAAAAGCAAGGACAATTGCACAAATTGAATAGTGCAATAGAAATGGCAGCCCAAAAGCTAGCCCTACATTGACGACGGTGGCGCCCCAGTCCGTAGGAAATCTGCCGGCGCGGGGCGCGGCCTGACGAGGCACCTGACGTCGTAGCCCTCGTCCAGCGCCCTCCTGACCACCTGCCGCCCCAGCGTCCCCGTGGCGCCCACCACCAGTATGCTCGTCGGCCGGACGGGCGTCCCTTGCGCAATGCTGGTCGGCGCCACCGCCTGCGCGTTGCAGGTCACCGCCAACGTGCATCGCGATCCAACTGCAGAAGCAAACACGCACCAATGTTACTCGGGATCGGGAGGCAGCAGCGCACGACTCGCAGGCGGCTCTCGGGACGGAACGGGAAGCAAAATGGCAGGGGTACCTTTGGTTCCGCGGTGGAGTAGGAGATTCGAGCGGCTAGCAGATGAGAGGGCGGCGTGGCGGCGCAGGCGGTCCGGGGAAGCGAGCTGCGATGGCAGCGCGGCGGCGAGGCTGGTCGACGCCATGGCGTGGGCGTGGGACGGTTCGTTGGTGGCGTGGCCCGCCACGGGGCTTTTGGGGTGGGGAGGAGTGGTGGAGAGGGGATGCGGACCAGCCGATGCCCGTTGCGCCACGTCCACAGCCGTCCCGTCATCCGTTTCCTCCTCCACGTCACCATCCGCTTCGTCTTCCTCTTGAATTACGCGACCTCATCTCTGAACACGTATTCTATGAAATACGCTTTTACAGAGCGAAAACGTATTTCTGTTTCGTCAAAGGGAGTGTGGAAGGCGGCTGTCTGCTCCGCGGGGTCTCTTCCGTCTCGGAGCGAGGGATCAGCGGCGTCGCCGCGCGGATCCGAAGCGCGCGCGCGAGAATGCAGGGCGGATCCAGCGGCATCGTCTATGGCGGCCTCAAGTACCAGGCAAGCAAGCAAGCAGCAGCAGCAGCGCCTTCTGGAACCTTGTTGAAGGACCTGTCTTAACCCCTTTCCTCCTCTCTGCTCTTGCAGGCCCGGTGTATCGCCGACGTGCGCGCGGACGCCGGCTCGACCACCTTCCTCGCCGGCACTCTCAGCCTCAAGGAGGAGAACGAGGTGCGTGTCGCGCGTTGCGCCTGGTGGGATTTCGATTCGAGTAGTACTTTTCTGCTAGGGAAATGGCGTGAGATTTGATTTGGATCTCGATTCCTCTGTGCGCGTCCAAGTAGGTGCACCTGATCCGGCTTTCGCCGGCGGAGAGCGAGCTGGTGTGCGATGGCCTCTTCTACCACCCCAACGAGATCTGGGACCTCAAATCATGCCCTTTCGATCACAGGGTCTTCTCCACAGTCTACACGTCTGGTAAAGAAGGGAAAAGTTGCCTCTGTTAGTGAGCATTGCAATTTGCAAAGCTCTAGTGTGTGATTTTCTTGTAATTTGAAAAATTCGTGATGTGAATACCAGGTGAGGGCTATGGTGCGTCAGTTTGGAAGATGCCAGAGGTCAATGGACAATCAAACTCACCGCAACTTGAGCAGCTCTTTGAGCTTAGTGGGCATACGGACAAGATTAGACGGTGCACTCCTGTTTCTGTTGATTTTTTTACTGTTCTAGAGATGTTTGATCACTTACTGTACTAGATTCTTTCTATGCTTTGAATTTCTGTGTTATGTATCCTATGCTTAGTGGGTATGCTGCATCTGTTCACATTACATGAGTACCATATAAGTAATATACAAGGATTATTATTTCCTACAGTGCTCAAGGACATAATAGATGACAATATTTTATTTCAAATTTCTACAGTTATTTCTATATGAATCCTTTAAACTAGTCTCGCTTACTTCAGATTCTTAAAAGCTTCTAGTGATATGTGTATCATCTTTATGGGTTCTTGACACCTCTAAGCTGGTTATTTTGCAGTGTGATCTGGTGGCCACTTGGAAAGCATGATAAACTAATTAGCATTGATGACCAAAATATTTTTCTTTGGAACATAGACACGTCAAATAAATCAGCTAAGGTGTGCCATCATCCTTCTGTTTATCAGTATATCATCAGCATACTTGCAAAATACTTTCTCTGTTTTCAAACATTGACTTAAGTACCGGATTATGAAATGCCAAAAATCTACACACCATTTGTCTATATACTTCATATACTTCACAATAGTGTTAATTTGAATTCATACATTGCAGGTGATCTCACAGGGTCAGCTGACATGCTTCCAAATTTACGTGGTGGAGCTTGGGATCCACACAATCATAATTCAATTGCTGCAATATCTGATTCATCACTTCATTTGTGGGATCTACGTTCTATGGAGTTAATACTTTATCTTGACCTATTATTTACTATGCTTCTATCTGTAGTTCAGTTATTGAAATGCTGCAGTTATATTTATCTTAAAATGTATCTTTATCAGAAAGTCAACTGCAATTGAACATGCACATATCACGAGATGTGGATTATAACCCCAAGAAGCAAAACATTATTGTGAGTTCGACACTTACTTTCTTGTTTCCCATATCAAGCAATACTTCATATATATTTACATCAAACATTCTTATGAATTATCTTTCTGTAGTAACATTGAAGGTAACAACTTTGTATTACCTTCTGTTTCTTGGTTATATTTCAACTTTACTTTGTCATAATTTGATTATGGATTTTGCGTATTTTTCCTTTCTTCAGTAGTTAAGCATCATGTTCATACTGGGGTATGACATGAGTTGTTATTCGTTATTATTAAATTATTAAATAACTGATTAGGACTCATAATTGTATTAATTTAATCTAGCTATGTCCCTGTCCAATTTAAGTAGAGTCTGCCTAATTGGACACCCATGTTCAAGTTCAGTAACAATGACAGCTATTACTGGTTCATTATTGAATTGTTATCAACTTACTTGTACTCCTGCCCGAAATAATATATTTGCTTCTGATTAGTAATCGATTATATGCTTCAGGCAACAGCGAAGACAATTTGGAATTCACTTGTGGGATCTCAGAATGCTTAAGCATCCTCTAAAAAGATCTCCCTGGGCATTCACATTGGTATGTGATGTGTAATAATATACTCAAACCAGAATGTTTCACTGCAATCTTTAAATGTTCTCAATCTGTTCTGTTTGCATATATGCTGTGAATGTGTACGGTTTTACACTTAGCTTCCATTGCACAAGAGCAAACTTCATCCTTTTCAGAGTTAAATTTCTAGAAATGCTTAGTTCACTAACATGTGTGATTAAACAGACCTGTTTTTCCTTTCTTATCTAGCAAACATCCAGGATTTTTATGGTGGTCTCATTATTTTTGCAGGACATGGGCTGTTCGGCACAATCCTGAGTATGACGAGCTGCTTCTGGTCAGTCTGACTCCTCCCTCCATATGCATCTTTTTGGTTTTAAAGTAATGATATATTGGTTTTATTGTTTATTGATGACATTGAATCTTTTTGTAGAGTGCTGGAACAGATTCAACTGTAAATTTATGGTTGGCTAAAGTTAGCAGCGATGATTCTGAATCTGATAGGTCTCTATTTTTTTCTTGTGCTTGTTAGATCATTTTGTTTAAATTTGGGATATTGATGCCAGGCCATTTTTCCACAGCCCTTCTGGTTCACCCAATGGGCAAGAAGAACCATTACTCAACTCATATACTGACTACGAAGACAGCATCTATGGTATCCTCCAACCTTTCATATTTAAACTTATCAATTAGAACTTTTGACAAGGAATCACAGGATTAATTAAAATTGTAGGTATTGCATGGAGCTCCCATGATCCATCATTATTAAACTTTTTGTCGTATGATGGAAGGGTATGTGCTTGCATCATTTATTGCCTTCTGGAACTTTGCCTTGCATGTCCTAAACATTCATGACATTCTCTGGTGGTCAGATTGTCTTGGAATCAGTCAAGCCCTACTTGCAGAGAAAAATGAATCTTGCTCGTCTATCTTTTCTGAATTGTAAGGTGTAAAATGTGATTCCTCATTTCGTTTATCGTGTCCTTATTATTACCGAATTTACCTCATGTCGTAATAAACTGTTCTCTCCCTGCAACTTGCAGGCTTGTTTGTTCATATTTGAAGCCGTGTAGCTTTGCCCTGCCATTCTGTACCCTCGTAACAAGCATTCATGTGAGGATTGATTTTTACTGTTGTAGCATTGGAAGAAATCTTGTGATAAAAAAGCATTGGAAGAACTCTTGATAACAAGATTGATGCACATCAGGTCTTCAGCCCTCTTTATTAAAGTTAGCAATGGTTGCAAAAACCTGAGCTAGCTTCAATTGGAGATAGTACAGCACAGTTGGGAATGTCAGCAGTTTCCTTTCCTGTATCTTCAAATTTTGTCCGCTAGGATTTGATGTTCAGTTGCTAGAAACTTAAGCTGTGTAGATCTGATCTATATATTAATAACCGTTGTCCATCTGTATGAAATATTACATCCTTACTTTGTAGGATGTTGTATATTTGGAAAGTGGCCATGAAAAGGTCTTGCGTTCTATGATGAGGTGGAGTTTGACTGAATTTGTAAAACCATTCAGAATTTCAGATTACCGATTAGTTTTTTTTTTAATTTAAATTTTCTGTTTCTCATTCAAAATTTGTCCTATGCAAGTAGAGTTGAACTGAATTTGGTAAAACCATTCAGATTGACAGGAATAACTTATTTTATTAACTAATATGTTCTGTATTATTTTTTTTTCTTCTTTGGTTGACAGTAGTTGCTCATCTTTGTGAGTTTTACATGTTCCTATAGTGGGTACATGCCCAAAAATGTGATTAAAGACTCAAATAGTTCATCACATATGTGCATTCCTTGAATTAGAAAAAAAGAAGAAGATGTGAGCTTTATTTCTAATGCCTGTGTAACAGCTAGGCAATCCAAGGTCTTTGAATTACAGTTTGTTCAGCTGCTAGGATTGCAGCTTATTTGCAGCAGCAGTGGCTGTGCCTTCTCTCTGGTACAGTACAGCTGCTGTTTTTGGCTGCAAACAAGTTGAAGTAACCATATAACCTAAGATTCTTCTATAGTTGTCCAGGTTGTCCAGCTGACAGGAATTCTCGAAGCAGACAGGATTTCTCCGCAGCCTGGTAGTGATATAGGGTCTGTTGCATTAGCTTGTGTATCTTGTAGTTTGCTCGTGTTTGTTGCCCATAAGCTTTTTATGTAGGCATGCACAGTGTTAAGAGCAGATTCAATATAGAGTAGTAAGTCAGAATTTGTTGTATTAGACAATCTAGGTACACAAAAGTTGTCGCCCCCTCATACCTCTACTAGAAAAATCAGATCTCAACAAGAACATGAAGGTGACTATATATTTAACAAAATGCAAACGACAAAATACTATTGTATCGAGCACTGCATGCCCATGTACGATAACCAAACACCTAGACATTATTTATGTTTATAATGGTTTGAGTTGTGATACTTGTATAATACAAAGTAAAGCCCTGTTTGGTTCCAAGACTAGTAGAGACTAAAGAGTAATTTTTTTTAGTCTTATTTAGTCACTAACTTACCAAACATGGGAGAATAAAAGAGGACTAGTAGTCCCTAATCCACTAGTCTTTCAAGAGAGGGTAATTGGGACTAAGGGTCATGTCTAGTCCTTAGTCCAGAGAATTCAAACACCCCATGGGACTAATGTAACCAACCAATTAAACCCTAGCATTCCTTGTCTAGTAGTACATTTTATTCTCTCGATCACACTTTAGGGGTGGATTCCACGTGCATTGGTGCCTCCTCCAATGAATATATCGGAGGCTCAAAGCCATCTAATGCAATGATGAACACAATATTTTCACAGCTATAAGCACATATCTGAATCATCACATATACCATTATTTTGATTTTTGAATGAAATACTTCCTTACAGTTGAGTAGAAAAAAATCACAAAATGTCTCCAACCAAGCTAAATAAATTTTCGTTTGAACAGATCTTGTACCAACAGCAAAACGCTATTGTGGTCATCATCCATTGCAAGACAAATTTACATCTACCACCTTGTGTTTTTCAATCTTAGGTGAGCAACATATTTTTGGAGGAAGGAAACGAAACTTCAAAATGACCTCTTTGTATTTGTTATTTTGTTGGTCGCTTCCTGTAAAAGTGTCCCCGGTATTATAGCACCAAGAAAAGGGCGGCTCCATGCATGCTCGTGATGCTCGCTGCGCATTAGATAGAAATAGCAATAGTCAGTTAGTCCCACCCACCCAGAGTAGAGGCACCCCCGGGGCTTTTCTGGTTCCCAAGCAGCATGCTAAGGGCAAGTAAAAAAGTGCCCCATATCTTATATAAATAAATTAATTTCACAAGCATATAATTTGATCATGAATGGGGTTCTCGTTTTATTCCCAACAAAAGTAGCTTTTGTCTGCATTCCGAAGTAGAAAAGGGCGACAACACACTCGCCGTACTGTGCTGTGCAGTAGGCGTGCTGTAGCACCACCGTCCCTTTCCTCCGGAGTTCAAACAACTGCGATCAGAGGCGGGCCTCCCAGCTCCCATGCCGCCACCGCCGCAGGACAACCACCTCACC
This sequence comes from Hyparrhenia diplandra, assembly GCA_015847255.1. Taxonomy (NCBI): domain Eukaryota; kingdom Viridiplantae; phylum Streptophyta; class Magnoliopsida; order Poales; family Poaceae; genus Hyparrhenia; species Hyparrhenia diplandra. The sequence goes on along the minus strand of JADLZK010001520.1, from coordinate 6,056 downwards.
AGCGCCGTCGCCGCGGCGCCCCTCGCAGTCGCAGCTCCTGAAGTACGCCACTCTGGCCGCGGGACTACGAGTCCAGCATCGCGGCGGCGCGGCGGCAACTACCGGTGCCGCGCCGCGCCGCACTGCCGGCGGCGGCGCGCTCCTGCTCTTCCTCCTCGCCGCCGTCGCGCTGCTCTAGACGTCTCTTGCCTCCACGCTCGGCCGACCATCCCGTGCTTCGCATCCCGCCGCCAGCTACCAGCCGCCCTATTGGCCCTGGTATCGCATCGCACCAGTGGACCCAGCCGCCTCTGCTCCTCCACGTTTATTTCTCGGATCTGACTAGTCTTGCTTTATGCGTGTGTGCGCTCGCCTCGCTCAGCTGAACAGCCCGCGGCATGGAGGAGTCCGGAGCGCCGCGAGATTTTCTCTCGTGTCCCTGTAAGTATGTGCGCTTCTCTTTGCTTTAGACTGAGCGCAGCAGTCACTAGTCTTTGTAGTGTTTATTAATAGAGTTGCGAGTTCAAACACTATGGATTACCTTCTGTTTGTAGTGGACTTGTTGATCAGTTTGAGTGATGTTTGCTCTACCTAGTAGGTAAATGAATTGAGTTCCACTTCATGTTCCATTTTCTTTTAGATTGTAGCCATTGGATTATTATTATTTTGTTGTTTTTACTCTAGACGAGTGAAATTCCTACTTGCTCTAGTAGATGTTTCAGCTTAACTGGATTTTATTTATGTTGCATTAATAAATGAACGCCTTTTTATAATTGGACGAAGTGTCATTATAACATTCTTTAAAATGTAGACGTAATGTGTTCGACCGCCAGAGGATGACCTTTTTGTTCAAAGCTTGCTCAGCAAATTTTATGGGTGCAGCAACTCAAGCAGTGCAAGTTCCTTGGTAGGCAAACTTTTTAAAACCCACTGTTGGTCAAAATTTGGTGAAGCTGCATTAGGGCATGTTCCACAGTTCTACAAGGCCAAATGCTAGGTGTTTAGTTGTAACCACGCTTTTGAATTTCTGAAATAGTTTTGACTGTATCTCTTAATTCATTTTACCTGAAGTAGTTATTGTTTCCAAAATTGTGTAGATTCAAATATTACTACCCAACCAGACCGCTATTTGATGATTGTTACAAGTGGAGGCCTGAATCAACAGAGAACAGGGGGGTAAGTGTGTGTGCTATATGTTGCCCGTAAATAATATGCATATTATGGATTGATATGAGTGTAGGACAAGCATGTGTTACAACCTCTTTTATACATGTTTATGCACTGCTGCGGTCTCATTGTCCCTAATTGTAGTAAAGCCTTAAAACTTCTTGATTTGTACTACAATGCACCAAATGCTAGGTTCTGATGTCTCCCTATGCTGGAGTATCGAACTCTGAAGTAATGCAACAAATATATTGTCTAGTGGATAAGCTAATGCTAGATTCATCTAATGCAGAAAGAAGTAATGTTTTGTATCCTATGGATTTTTGATTCTGGAAAAAGCATGATACAAACAATCAATATGAATATGCCATGGCCCAAATCCATAAACAGAACTAACTGTGTAATCTTGGATCATATCCTTTTTGTGGATTATGAAGTCCTTAAAACATACTCCTTAGTCCTACGATTTCAAATATAACTCCATCTAGCCCTTTGTCCCCAAATGCAACAAATACTTAAGTCAATGGTAACTTCAATGCATCTGTTTTGCTTCCTTCTTTTTATGTCTGCCCTAGCAAATGAACACTAATCAGTGCAATACACTTTGCACCACCTATCTTAACTATAGCCTTGTGATTGATGCACAATATAGTCATTATAATTCCCCTAATTCTTGCATTACATTGAAAATCATCAGCTGATGCGTATAATATCCATACTGTGTGCTTATAAAAGTATCAATTCTCTTGACTCTTGAGTCCTGACTAGTGCCTGGGAACACGTTGAAGCCTTGAAATTTGAGACCTTCACGAAGTTTACTACCACGTTCTAATAAGATTCTGCAGGGGAGGTTTTTTTTTAATGCTTTTGTGAATAGTGATAACTGGCTAGTGCAATACTTATATGCCTTTTTGGTTCCATGCTTGCTGTATCTTTATAGACCTAATTAACATGTATTAGTGCTCTTTCAGATAATTGATACTGTTGTTGCTGCACACATTTTTTAAATGCCACACTTGTTGTTCCCAAACTAGACCAAGCATCCTTCTGGAAGATTCAAAAAGGTTAATTTGGGCATAAAACACTTCTATGCCGAAATGTTCTAAAAAGGCTTCTTTGTTTCTAAGATGACTTCAGTGCAGGTTAGGTTGTATGTAATATAACTTTTGCTGCAGCAATTTTTTGATATTTTGGCGTAACTGGTTCATCTCATCTATCAAGGGATGTAAACATTGTGAAAAAGAGCTTCCACATATAGGAGGTAAACTTGGACTCCTCACAGAATCGTGTTCCCGAAAATGTACTGGCGGTGTTACTTGAACCGTGTTGTTGCACTTTCTTAAGAAACATGTAAGTTATTGTTTTTAGCTGTATTTATTGATTTGTTGCCAAGATGCATAAGTGTTTATATATGTTGTTATCTTGTTATCTTTGTGACTTAACCAATTTCATCGCTTAAATATCTCTACTACTCATTAAACTCTCTGAATATATGATGCTTTTCTGTGACTATTTTAGATTTTTTTTTTTTGCTTGTTTTGAAGTATATTAAGACATCTGTTCTTTCACTTGATGCAGGTTATTCGATTAACGAAGTTTTGATTATAGATTAGCAAACAGGTTGCAAACTGACTTGCAAAAGTTGAGATGTAGAGTGAACTATCATGCATTGAGATTTGCTCCAAACAAGAGATGGGTGAACAGCTAATACACAAGAATGAGGGGAGAGGAGCAAGTATTTTTTATTGCTCTTCATTTTGAAGTGCACTCATATAAAACTCTTGTTTCAGTTCACATATATCGTTTCCTTTTTATACTAATAATTGAGAGGAGGATGGGGCTAATTTTTATAACACATATTTTCTTACATTTTTTTGTATAAGTATATAGACTTGAAAGTTTAAACCTGTTTAGAATTAGAAGCTAAAAACATTGGGAAGCTTTCATCATCTAGCTAGGGTGTGCAGGATGTTGGTCTCCCTCTAGTGTCAGTCTGGCCTCAGCCTCTTGATTTGGGTTGTGGTATGGATATCACCAGTTAAAAGACACAATAAATGTTAGTGCAATGATAACCTTTGATTCATATAAAGCCAAGGCATAGTTGTGGCTATCAGAATGATTTTAATAGAACTAGTATGGTGCATGTGTGATTTTTTCTTAGTATGAAGTTGCAAGAATTTGTATTTTTTTATGACTGAATCTAAATCTTACAAATACCTTTTTCTCAGTCATGCCGCGTTTCCTTAACAGCTTGTGATGATATCAATCTTTTTCTTGTCCTTTTTCCTAAACTTATTCCTTTTAAGCAATGTCAGATTTTGAACCTGATATGCTTTGCTTTTTCGAGGTGCTATTACGGTGGTGGAGAAAGAGAGGAGAGACTTGGTGCTATAAGGAAGAGGTGGAAAGGCTTGCATGTATGTGTATGCTACTGTACTATCATATGGTAGGTATTGAAAAGCCAAGATGAGGAGTTTCCCCTAATGCAACATCTGCTGTTCTGTATTTCAGCCCTAACCCAGAAAAGGAAAGAGGCAAGGTAGATGCCCTCTAACTCCCTGAAGAGGTGGGTCTGATGTTGAGAGCCCTGGGCTGAAAGGATGTCCATATTTATGTAGCTTCTGGAGAAGATATATGGAGGTGCAAGGACTCTGGCACCTCTTAAAGCTCTCTTTCCCAATCTCCACACAAAAAACAATATCTAGCAAAGAAGGCTGGCTCCATTCTATAAACTCTTCTCGCGCTAGCTGCACTTGATTTCATTGTCTGCGATGAAAGTGATGCTTTTGTAGCTAACAACAACGGCAACTTTATGGCTAAAATTTTGGCAGACGAAGGTATCCCGTTGCTCTGCTATTCTTACTTGTATTACTATGTTGTTGGTGGTTTTATTACTTGCCCTGACCATATTTGGTGCCGCTGCAGGAGATACTTTGGGCACAAGAGAGCAGTCCGAACCAAATCTTGAAAAGGCTGTATCCTTATTTTTTGAACAGAGGAAACATGTCATGGGATGCATTCGCCTCAAAAGTACACATGGTTCAGAAAGGATTTATGGGTGAGCCCAAGAGCTTAGGCCGGAGGGAGTTTCATAGGGGAACCCCTCTACCTGCATCTGTGAAGGACTGATAGCAAAGCAGTAGCCCAGAGCCAAATCTCAAGATGATCAAGTATTGAATAGTGGTGCTGGCCGAGGGGCAAAGGCATTGGCGAGCCAGCTGTTCCTAATCATGCTGATGAAGAAATGGGCGAACCTGATGATGATGATGAAGATGCCCCTGCCGAGAAAGAAGATTGTTGATGCTGAAATGGATGACGATGTGTTAGTCGGACCAGAGGATCTGAGCTAGAACAAATTCTTTCAGACTAGTATCCGGCATCAAAGATGATTGCACAAACCATTTTTTTTGGCTGAGTGATTGACGAATTTTTGCCCCACCCCTCTAAATTGTACATACTTTTGCGATGTAAATGTACGTATACATCCGTTGTACTCTAAAGCAGCTCACAGCCCTAGTAGCCTGTTCTGTAACATTTTGTGGATTGTCATAGCTTGTATCATGGGTTTTGCTTTTTGTGCAACTCTTTGATGCCCATTTTTTGTGTAAAGCATCTTAGGGCATGTACCGTAGAATGTAAGCTGCTTACACACGGATAATTAAGGGGGAGAATGTTGTTATACCATTAATAATTGATATATATGAGTTAATTGGCTAGATTTAGTCATCTTGTTAGCACACATTAAGCATTTGTTAAGAGAAGATGATAAGTAGATGCTAAAGCAAACAACACCATGCTAATCTAGGTTCTAAAGCAAGATGGGAATAAGGTGTTGATATATGCACTACAACATCTAATACAAACAAACTCTAGCCACAAAGGCTTATTGTTATCAGGATGCTCGTCACGCTAGGGAAAGGCGCCAGTGAGATGTTGCCAGAACCGATCGTCGGAAATGTTTTGCCAAAATGGATGAAGATGAGCAGGGCTGGTGGATGAGGATGAGCAGGGCTGGTGGATGAGGATGTCGATGACGATAGCTCGACAGGTACCTAGGGCGATCGTTCGGGCCGGCGTATGCAGGAATTTCGATGCTCGATGGTAAGCGTAGGGACAACTATTTATACGGTTTGGTTTTGCCACAATAAATATCGGCGTCAGTGTCGAGTCTGGAATGGATAATATGTCTCTGTGCTTGAAGTTGCTTGTGAGGTTTGTTTGGGGGTCCCAACAATCTGATGGGTTTAAGTGCGGTAAGGATTTACGATAATATGAGGAGGGTTTGTTAGTAGGATTACAAATTGGAAACCTGGTCGGACTGAGTCTACAAAGTACACGTGAGGGTCCTGCATCAGTAAGCCCCAGCACTTCATGATTGAATTTTGGAACCCTCATTTGTTCCTTGCGGTAGAAACAAGCGTCGTCCCGAGTGCTTTCTTGTGAAACTATGTAGCGCTTCGAGATCTTAGAGTGGTGTGCATTCTTGAAGGTGTAGCCCGAGCCTCTCTAGTTTGGAACATCAGAGTTGGAGGATCTTGTCTCTCATTTTCCTGTCGAAAATTTGAAGATCTCGCCGAGGATATGTATCCCAGCAGCCCGAGGCTATATCCAAGTACTTGTAGTAAAGGCGCTAGGATATGAGAAGTGACATACTCAGGGATATGTTTGTATACTCTAGTCAGCTCCATCCTTAGTCGTAGGCGATGCACTGGGCTGGCGCCTCCGACTTTTTACCAGCGATTGCACCTTTCACCTCATCTCTCCATGTACGACTTTATATTCAAGTCTATTATTTCTGGCTGATGATTGGTAAACTGGTAATGGCAATGAAACCGTGAATTAAGGAGTAGTGTTATATTCAGATTCCAGTTTGTGTGTTAGTTTACACTTTTCTAGTTGAGTGTTTTAGGTTT